>JAHWFO010059488.1:715-14803 GCA_023313115.1 Rhysida immarginata
CACTAAATGACAGTATACATTAAATGACGGGCCGCCATGCCAACATTAATGACCAATGATGTTCTCCAGCACGGGACTTTTCATGATGTGTTTTCCTACATAAGTTTCTTAAAATTTAATTTCTATAATACGATAAATCATTTACGAGGCACATCCAGAAGGTAAAGATACAAAAGTCATGACATGGCCAAAAAAAATTTTTATAACACGCCTTCATTACTATCAAGTACTTTTATCCAAGCTCATTTTTCAATGTAGTTGCCCCCCATTATTCAACCACTTATTGAGCTAGGGGATAAGCTTTTGTATTCTGATGTCATAGAAGGATACCACCTGTCTTTTGAACCAAGCATTGACTTCATGCTTCACATCGTCATCATCATCGAACCGTTTCTCAGCAAGATCCTTCTTCAGGGGAAGAAACGGGTGGAAATTGCTGGCTGCGAGGTCTGGACTATACAGTGGATGATCCAGAACTTCCCACTTGAAGCTTTTCAGCAACTCTGTGGTGACACGTGCCGTTTGATGTAGAGCATTGTCATGGAGGAGGCAGACCCATAGAGAAGAAATAAACAGGCCCCATTTTCAATTTATTTCTTCTCTATGGGCAGACCCAGGGTCTATAGAAGTAAATGGTCGTTCAACTCCCTGTTTTTCCTTTGTTAAGGGAAGCTAGGGATTTCAGATCACGCTAAGAGCCGCATAGGTCGAATACACTTTCTGCGATGTATGCGGCACCTAGCGTGATCTGAATTCCATAATTTGTAGAGTTATTTTACTTATATTGTTGATACCCAAAATTAAGAGTGAGCTTAGTAATGCATTCTACAGTTGGATTATCAATTATTTATTTAAGATTGTGTAGAATACACTAATTTTGGCAGCAGTATGTCAATAATTCCGGCTGCATTGAAATTGAAAATGAAACTAATATATTTACTCACAATAGTCGGCGCTGCATGCACTGAAGGTGCCATTTTTGAATAGAGTTCCCGCCCTATCGGGAGTTAGAAACTTTAGCTTCATTTTTCAGTGGAGTTGAACGACCGTTTACTTCCATAGACCCTGGGCAGACCCCATTTGTTAACATCCCCCTCCTTAAACAGCAACAATTTGTCTGTGGATATCAGCTGGGGACTCATGTTTTGCGTTAAGAAATCGAATAACAGATCGGACTTCGTATTTAGCGGGATTTTGAATGGGCGCCGCCATATCAAACAATTGTTTCTCAAACACGATGCTGTGTGGCACCCCCACTGAATTAGCAAAGCAAGCTAACAAATGAAAGTGAAAGTTAACCCTGTGGAAATTATCGTAGCACAATTTACCATCTGGCTATACCCTATGTATCATTACTTTCTGGATGAGCCTCATACTTATCCAGTAGATATATTACAATAATAAATTCAGAGCATGAACATGACGGAACTGATTGATGTCATCCAAGAAAATTAGGGAATGCTACTATGGACTTTTAGCAACATCTTGCTGCACTTTCAACTTTTAGCAGTTTCAACTTTCTGAAATTCAAACTGCTATAAAGCTCACATATACATGCATATAAACACACTGCGAAAATGACAGTTAGCTGGAAGAGAGCTTATTTTTTTAAGAAGGTTAATTTGTATTATCTGCACAATCACATGATGACTGGCTAAGCGACTAAGTGGAAATATTTTATAAGTTAACCATAACTTTTCGGCCTTATACTGTAAATAATAAAAAAGTGTGTATTCAGTTGGTTAGAGGAGGGGGGGAGGGGATCTGCGTCAAAATAATTGAAAAAGTAATTCCACTTCTCTTTGTCGTGTAACTGTGCAGATAGTACGCATATCAGCACACCACTGCTTGTTCTGCAATATTACCAGGGATGGATGAAAGTAAATCATCCATCCATCCTGATATTACTTATTCTAATTAATGTATGTTTTATACAGTAAATAAATCATAAATAAATGTTTTCACCTTGGCGCTTTCTTCCGAGGATGATAAGGAATATAAAGCTCGTCTATGAGGTACGGTGGAGTAATAAGCAATCTTCGTAAGGGTTCCTCCTATTGATTGCAAATAAACACCGAGAACACATTTATAAAATATAATTTCCTAATGGTGACCCGTGAAATTATACATAATAATAATGAAAGCAAAAACAATCGGAACATTTTATTGCCATATAAGCATTACCAGTTTACATTAAGATATAAATCATTATCAATTAATATTTCACATATTCCAAGCTGTTCATATCACCACTCTTTTAAAACTATCAATTCACAATTTTGTTTTTAAACTTTCCTACATTGTATCAAGTTGTGAGTATTAAGTGAGTAGCCTACCGATATCTATAGCGAATCGCTTCGCCTTCTTTAAATTACGGAAGACAGCTTCTCCTTCTGGTAATACTATACTGCGAACTCGACCTTCACTTTGACTGGACATTATAAATAACAGTCGTGAGCATTTATTAAGCTGCAACAGTTTCTAAACAATACTCGAAAAATACTATGACCTGTCCGGTCAAAGAGGGGCCATGCTTTGGGTAATAGTAAGAAGAGATAGTTACGATACTTCGGCATATAGAGTTCGATTGGTGCGAGGAACAATGACGTCACTAAATAACGATTAGTCATGGGAAGAATAGATGTCAGGACTAGATCTATTCTTACTTCCATGGTTTTGTGTACTTTCTGGTGTACTCTGTAGAGGGAGTACGGTATTGTGTATTTTTATGCATTGTGTTCGACTCAAGTCTTTAAGAGTATTTAGGAGTTTTTATGTAATTGTATGAAGCACTTATGCCATCACTTAAATTAAAAAAAAAAAAAAAAATATTCTGATTTCTTTTTTATCCTTAAAACATAATCACAAAAAAGTCAGAACTTCAATGACGTTTAACAATTATCTAACGCACTATATAGATCTATCCAAGACCACATTAATCATTTACCCCTGATCTATCTAGTGCTCTAGATCAAACAAGTAAGAATGAAGAGACACTCAAGCCAGGGAATTGTAATTCTTCCCTGCTCAAGCCATAGCGCTCTTCTTTTTCCCAGTGAAAAGTTAAGCGCCTGCGCCGTTGAGGAGTCAATATCTACGCTTGCGTAGTTTATTTTTATTTTTTGTTAATTTTTTAAGTTGATGAGTTTTGTTGTTGTTGCTCAGCAATTGAAATATCAGATAGGGTAATTCAACCCCATCGAAATAATGAAACTGTAAATATTTAATGTCCTAATAGCACGATCTGTCGAAAGTTCGTTGTCGGAGTCCTAATGCATTGCCGAGTCAAGGGATTTCGATTCGTCTCGTATCAGGAGCAAACGACAAACTGCAACAATTGCAGGACAGGAAAATATGTTGATGACAATGAGAGAGGATACTCGTCATATGTCATCCATCGCACACGCAACCAAATTTTCCATTATTCCGTGTTATTGTGTAATAAACTGTTTTATTTTTTAATATTTTGGTGTCACATTGCCCAAACAGGTAATCAATCATTTCTAATTGTCATAGCTTATTGATTAATATTTTCCATCTTTTAAGAGTCATTTATAAATTAAGTAATTCGCAGAAGTTGTGTTAACGTGAAAATTCAATGTAAACCAAAAAAAAAAAACAAACTAACTTATTTAAAATTAAAAAAAAAAAAAAGACCAACACCCTGTGATTGAAACCAAGAACCTTTGGATGTCTGTCTTTAATCCTGGAACTATATTCTTAGGGTGTGTTAGTTTAATCGTAGCCTACGCTGATAGAAGATCTTCTATCAGCGTAGGCTACGGTTTAATGCGACGAAAGCGACGAAACCGTGACAGTCGTCAGAGTGACGAAAACAAACGAATTCATCGATCTGACTATTTTTAAAATTTCTTTCGATGGGAGTAATTGCATTTACGCAGATTTAAGCTGAAAAATTATATTGGAGTAAACTAAAATTATTACGTCAAATTTACAGAAACCGTATATATGATTGAAAGATTGTTAGATATATTTTCAATTCATCCTGCTTGCTTTGGTTTCGTTGCGACTTGAATATGGCTACTTGAATCAGCTCGAATGACTGGCTTGAATGCTAATCCCGCAGAAACTGACGATCGTTTTAGCTCGTCGACCCAGTCGGGTGACTAAGTGTAACTGCATGAGCATCACTGGAAATAACAAACAGAAGTAGTCGGGCTGACCAGACTAAACAAACGCAGTCACGTTATTTCGTCGCTTTTGTCGCACTAAACAAACACGCAACATCACACCCTTAGAAACCCACAGCATCACATCAGGAACAGATGAATAGAATCGCATGTGATGACAGTATGACAAGAGGAAAATGCGTTTTTTTTTCCATTCCAATTTATGTAAATCGTTTTTTTGCTAGCTAAATGTCAAAGCAGTATTCTAAGAGAATTATGTTGTTGTTGAGTTCCATCAAGTCGAAATCGACTTCTGGTGACTGTGTGGACATATACTATCCATTCATAGTTTTCTAGGGAAGAGAATTATAAGAATATGCAAATAGGTATGTTAGACTTAGGTGTGATATTTATGGCAAATAATTTTTTTGATGGGAGAGGCATAAAGGCAGTGGTTTGATCTTGCAATGAAAGTAGAAGGACGTAGAAGCAACAATCAAATATCTTTTATGAGACTATTAGGAATGGCCCTAATTCAATCAGATTTATGAGAATTAATGTAGATATCTACAGTGGAACCTTGCATATCAGACACCTCATATAAGAGGACTTCTTCAAACCCAAATTTTCCAGTCCTGAAAAAAAATACAAAAAAACAAACACATTCTTTATAATTTTTTACTCATTTAACGGACTCCTCGTTTTTCTCCCCAATGGACAGGGAAAGCAAACCCAACAGGTCATGTTAATCTCAATTAACCAGACTTAAGAATACGTGTCATGTTTTCTACGTTAAGTCAAGTAAGGATGTAATAAAGTTTATGGCAAAGGTCAGCCGGCATTAAAAGTTTAACAAACTTTAATAAAATGCAATCACCAAAATTTTACAACAAAAAAAATTGGTAAAAAAAAAATCTTGCTTGGCATTCATTTGTCTTATAAAAACTTAATCTCAGATTTAAATGTGGATTATTTTTCCCTCCTTTTAGTGGGAGGATTACCAAAACCCAAAGCTTAGAAGTGGAATCTGGAAGTTAGTGAAGCTTGATGATCTCCAATTGTGCACACAAAGAACAGGAAGACATTAGAATAAGTTTCAAATATCAAATGGGCTTGAATTCAATAATATGTACTAAAATAAATTGACTGAATGTGGAATTCTTCTTACTGTCAAAACATGAGACCTAACTTCGCAGCATGCTATGCTTGAATCCTTGGTGAAACTCTCACTTACGCTGCTATAGTAAGGATTGTCATATCGAGCATTGCTAGAAGATACAGATCCCCTTCTTTGAGATAATGATTAACAAAACTTGTTTTCTGATTTGGCCTAAACTTGGATTGTTCCTCTTCTTGTTGGCATTGAATAGCGCTGTCCTCCGAACAAGCACCTGGATTTGTGCCACATATGTAGGAAAACTGCTCACCACAGTGGTTAACAGCTATCGCAGGAGGAATCGAAATGAGTGTAGGACAAAAGACCCTTCGGACAAAGACCCCTTGGACCAAAGCCCCTCTGAAAAAAAACCCTTAGACAAAAGTCCTTCCGAACAAAAGCCCCTTTGGACGAAACCCCTCTGAAAATTATTCATCCAGTATTAGAATCAGAGCCGGAAAAAGTCAGGGAATTTTTTAACATGCAACATTTAAGAGAAAACATGCCTCATGTACCAAGAATAGAAGAGCTTATAATCTATTTTGACAGCATTTATGTTTCTGGAACAAATCGACACATCCAGCCAGCAAATCTTCAAGATGGGATAATCCAACCAGTGCGCATCAGAAGAATTCCTCGTATGTTTCCACCTGAGCTATGGAATGTTCATGAAACAACAAAAAATGGCAAACATCGTACAAACAACTTGTGTGAAAGTTGGAATTTTTCATTTCATGAACTTGTGGGTCATGACCATCCTACCGTTTGGAAAGCGATTCTAAATATCAGAAAAGATCAGGCCCTTGTAGCCACAGCTATAACTAACATATCACATGGAATTCCACCTACTAAAAGAGTGAAACTTGCTACTATTGATCGCCAAAATTGTTTGAAAAAATTATGCATTGATTATGCAGACAAGAGGAAGACCTTAGAAGAATTTCTACGTGGCATTGCCTACGATATTAGATTGTAAAATAATGATTATGTAAACTGCTTTTTCAAATTCGGAAAATAAATCGCATGTCAAACATCTCATCATCTCATGTTTTATTTCTAGAAGGACTTTTCTCCAAGGTGGGTTTTTTCCGGAAGGGCTTTTATCCTTCCGGCTTTTGTCTGAGGGGCTAATTTCCAGAGGGGCTTTTGGCCGGACCCCAATCGAAATGGAGGTACATTTAAAAATTCCAACAATGAAATGCCTGCTCTAAGCTTTGAATTGCCTAATTTGCTTAGCGAGGCAGATAAATAATTTTTAGAATTGTTTAAGTTACGTAAAGAAGAAAATCGTAAAATGTTACCTGTGTGACATTCCAGGTTAGCTGGAAGTCACATGTGTCTGGCGGCGGGGGGGGGGTGTATCTAAGGAGATTAAGTTTAGTTACTTGATTGTGGGGGTTTTATGTTATGTAAGTTATAGTTGTGTAGGGAAGGGTGTTTAGAGGGTGTATTTTTGTTATATTGTGTTAGTTGTGGAATAAAATGAATTGGAGGCACTTATGATTTTATAATTTGTTGGTTAAGATCATTTGAGGATTTATTTATTGCGTTATTTTTCGTCTATCAGTGTTATGGTAGTGTTTTTTTTGATCGTTGAATTGTTGTTTGGAGTGTAAGAATTTCGTGTGTGTGCTTTGTTGGTAGTTGTGATTGTTAGCGAGTGTGAATGTTTTTGGTTGTTGTATGCTTGTTTTTGTTTTGGTTCATTGTTTTCTTAGCCTTCCAGAGTCTGCTTCTCATCGTAGTGGACATATTGTAACGGGTATAAAAGGCCTACATTGGTTCGAACTCCATGATCGGTAGTCCGAGCTGGAATGAATGTGTTGTTTGTTTCGAGTTAAATTGCATTTTCTGTATAACTAGTATACTCGTGTTTGTTGTTTGGTAAAATCGTATGTTAAATAAGTTGTTTAGGATGATTGTGACGTTGACAGAGCATTGGTGAAAGTTGCAAGTTGGTGACATAATGGCGTCGGGAATCCGAAAAGGCGAGCGTGTGTCTCCAGAGGGATGAGTGAACAACTGTAAAAGAAACTCTTCAGCCAAATCAAGTGAGACAGGACAATTTATCGAGCAATCAAGGCATCGGTGAGTCATGTCTGTTTCAATTCTTTTACTAGAGTGGAAAGCCACGAATCGAGCAAACTTTTAAAGAAAAGAATTTAGCTGTGACCTCGGAGCCTCCCACCGGGGTTCACGTGAACTACAATTATCACAAGTGTCTCCGTGTTGACTTTCGTGAATCGTAAAGAAAAGTAAAGATGAACTCTACCGATAAAAGTTGTATTTGCTCCATAGTATTTTAGTACTATGTGAACGCTAAATTGATATCGTTAAGTTTTATTAATGAGAATTGATTCCTAATATATGGTCACAAAGAGCTGGGATGAGCAGATAGCCACTGAGCCCTAGCTAATGGAGGAGCACGACTTGTAAGCACCAGCTGACACACCGTGGGCACAGAATAAGGAATACACAGAAGCGACAATCTGTGACGTCCTATGGGGGGAAATGGAAAGCGGTCACGTGATAGCGATCGACCTGCTTGCAGAGGTTGCCATGGGCAATTGAAATGAGTAGCAGGTAATATTCGTCTTGGCATTTTTTGGAGAATATGTGAATATTTACGATAAAAGAGACTGAATACTGGTAGGTAATTATTCACAAAATGTTTATAATGTTGATGTAGATGAATAATAATATTTAAAAATAGATAAAATTTAATATCATTTTCAGTGATTGCAAAAAAACAGTTCACTACAGAAGAAGCAGACTACAGATTGGAAAATATTCTTGAATATGTTTATATTGATAATGGTATTGTCATTTAAATTGCTTGGAGAAACTTGTAATATCATTTAAAAATGGATTAAAAATATTTAAAGGTTTCATCATTTAAAGTGCAACAACGCAAATAGCTTATTGTGCGACCCCATGGCAACAAAACGGTAGCCAACATTTTGAAAACATGGTAGCCAACATTTAGAATGCACTTTTATGGTAGTCAAAGTAACTTTTAAAATGCAACCTAACCAATAAAAGTAATCATAACTGATTTTTGTTGTTTCCTTTTTTCCTGAAGGGTATAACTTAATTTAACTTAGTAGAACTTAAAAAGTGAAAGAGACAGAGACATCATGTTTTTTTCAATGAGAGCTGTAATATTACAATTTTGTATGAGTTTTAAAAAAGATACCTTAATTGGTGTTTGTTTTTTTGTTTTTTTAGATATTGACGGAAATGTGAAAAAGGTTGTCTTTTTTATTCAATTCTTTTCACGTAAAGGGGTGCAGTATTTTTTTTTTTTTTTTTTTTATTTTATTTGCATTAATTTGAAATTAATATTTACCCTGACAGTAGATTTCATAGGCATCTTAACAAAAATAGAAATGTGACTCTACGATTGATATTTTAAGAACCGCAGTGAAATTTATAAAGGACGAGAAAATTTTCAGGAAAAAAAAAAATTGGACTCCAATTAAAAATAGTCAAGACAGTTTCAACTCTACGCACTAGCGTTTTCTATCAATAAGATAATGTCATCTATCTGTCTCTTTAAGATCTACACATATTTTTTGGACTTATAATACCCATAATCCGAATCATATCACATTAGCTAGTAGGTTGTAATTTTCTGTATTTTAAAATAATAGTAATTTTAAATACTTTTCATTGTTATCGATGTTTTATGTATATAATTTTATTTTTTTTTTTACTATTTAATGCAGAATGCTTTATTAAACATCAAAATACTCGCTAGAGGCAATGTTAACATATAGCAATCAGTTAGCGGCACCCATGGCAACCGCTGCGTGTGCTACAATCGACGACGTCAAAAGCATGAGTCATCCACTTTCCTTTCCGTTAACATTGGAAGTCGTTTCTGTGTATTCCTTATTCTGTGCCGTGGGAGTTAAGGACACGTGTTGCGGAAGATGACGCTGTGACGCTATCGTAGCTCGCCAATGGTTCTCAGGTTCTAATGTTTGCTCCCATTGTGTGAACTTGCACGATAAAGTGCAGAATATTGTTCCGGAAAAGCAAGCTCATGAAATGGGCACCTGTCGGCACTGACTGGGATAAAAAACCCCTCCCGTTTTGGTTTCATAACTTAGCTGTTAGAGATGCTCAAAGGCACACTGACTCATTCTTGGTCGTCCGAAGGTGGGTACATAATCCCATCAGTAGGCATTTAGCAGCAGATTAATATACAGGGTTATTCAAAATGAATCGTCTGATTTCAAAATGCTATATTTTCAAAAATAAACAACACGGAGTGATAAGTGATGTATGAATACAAAGGGAAAATATGGAAGTTTTTTTTACAAGTGTTCAATATAACTTCCTTTAGTTAACGTATAATGTCAAGGCGATATGTAAATTCCTGCCAAGCACGTTGTAAATTGTCACTGGTAATTGATTGTACGTTGTTTAAGTTCACATAAATTCGTGGGTAATTTTGGCACATAAACTTTATCTTTAAGAAATCCACAAAGGAAGAAATCATATTGGGTCATATCAGGTGACCTAGTTGCCCAGCTGTGTAACAGTCGATTTCTTTGTTCTTCGTATAAAATTGTCTCACTCTATCAACATTTTCCACAGATATGCTTGGTCGCCCTCCACTTTTCCCTTTACATAGACGTCCACTGGTCTCAAACTGATGATATAACCTTCGAATGCTCTGAGCCGTAGGCGGATTAATTCCATACTTTTTACGAAATTCACGCAGTACAGTTATTACAGATCCACATCGCGCTAACGACAACACGCAAAAGGCTTTTTGCTCCGCAGACACCATTATTATTTCTGTCACTGCAAAAAACAGTCAAACAGCTTTTGGGAAATAGCTTCATAAATAATAGATGGGTGCATCTAGTGTTCATGAAATTAAACTTCCATATTTTCCCTTTGTATTCATGTATTACTTATCATTCTATGTCATTTACTTTGGAAATTATGAATTTTTGAAATCGGATGATTCATTTTGAATAACCCTGTATTATAATTATTCTGTATATTTTCCCGGGGGCCTCACGGTTCTATTGTATGGTTCTTTGGGTTAAGATAGATGGTTGTATGACATACTTAAGTGTAAGAGAATAAAGTTGGAAGTGTTTTAACTCGTAACCTGAGTCCTTATAATCCTTATTTGCTGGTCCCGAACCCCTGATCGCCCCGCTCTCCAGCGTGTTCATATGATATATGTGCTCATGCACTCTACCTGGATGCCCATCATACTGCGCACCCCCCCGCGTGGGAGGGGGCCCTAAGTGACCCAAGTCAATACCAACTCCACATGCAGTGGGTGTTGCGGAGTTCGGGGCTTGGTATCCTGTGTGGTTCAAACAGGGGACAACGCTATAAGATGAAATTAACATCCTATTTATTCAAAACTCTTTGCATAATACATTTATAATATTTAAAATTTGCATAACCAAATTATTTAATGTGGATCCACGAAATCATCAACACAGAAAAAAAGGGTATACATTTTAAAAAAACCAATCAAATTTAACACGTTAAACTAGAGATTGTCATCTCTTCTCAGAAATTCTCTTTCTTCATCAGAAACAATCGTGTGCTCACTATTCCCATTGTTACAGCTTCCCAAGCTCTTGCTTGGCTGTAACAATGCAAATAGCGATCTTAGGCAAATATTAAATGAACAACGATGAATCATGTCATATTCACTAATATTTTTACTAAACAAACAACCAAAAAAACAGCACACACTGGGCAAGTGTCAGGGCTCATTACATGGTAATAATAACATAATTACAATTGATTAGCCCCCCCAAACAAAACAAGTCAACTAATTTCCATATTACTCAGGGACCAGCTAAGCACGGAGCTGCACGCCCCCCCCTCACATCTGTTTCAAAATAACCAGATGCAAAATAGCCAATTTTTGACTGTAACCAGACCCCCTTAAAACAAATCACACACTGGCTACAGTCACAATACAACCTTATTAGATTATGCCTTCCTCATATTTTGCCTTGCCTCTCTTCCCGCTGTGGCGTTCTTGATGAACTTGTTCTGCGATTCCTGCAAGCCACAAAGGAGCTGAATCTTGTAGAGGATCTGAAAATTCAATCACCAAATCTCACCTGTACCCGGTCAGCCCATATTCGTTTCGGAAAAGTTCGGTCCTTGGAATGCCTGGGAAGATTGGCTGACTGCGACGTGGTACTTGAAGAATAAAGGTCAAGATGCGGCAAAATCCAAGCTCTTCTCTCTCGATAATTACTTTTGCGCCACTTAAATCTTGATATCGGCTGCGTGTTAAAAGGCATCCCTATCTCGCAATTATGCAAGGCCAATTAGCACACAGCGCGATTTTTCACCCGCACTCTCCACGGAGAGCTTTGCTCATTCATTCTCCGCTGTAACTGAGAGTTTTTTTCTGCGTCCCAACTTTTTCGTCGCATACTTCCTGCTTTTGACCTGCACTGGACGCTCCCTTTTCAGAAATATCATTTGCCTGTGTCATCTGCTTTGCAATATTTTTGCTTTTTTTTTTTGATAAAGTGATTATGATTTACTTTGCTTATGATTTACTTCTGGGTGGCGGTTAAAACTTCTACCTTCAAAATTTTTGACTATACGTAAATAAAAACAACAACAAAAAAAAAGATTTATTAATCCGCAACAAGATTTATTAATGATCCAGATTTACCAGGCTACGCTCTGTTCATCAGTGATTAAAGACACATTTCTGGTCGCGCTTTTACTACAGCATTCTGAAGTCAGTGAGGTACTGGATGCGGACCACTAACTTGTAAGCAGGCTTGGTTTTTTATCATGGGTTCGCTGTTTTAGGTTTATGTCTTTCTAATCCCCCAAAACTATTTAGTCTTTGTGGAGTTATTTTATCTCTCAGTAATTGAAAACGTTTGCAGTGTTAGTTGTATTTTATCATTATAAACATTGTTGAACCTCAGAGCATGAAATCAGTCGAGCGCTTCTTATTGTTGAAGTTGCGTTTTCCTGGCACAGCTTAAATGTCATTTCGATATTGTTGCAGGTTTCTTCGTTAAGGCAAGTGCAAAAAGTTGGAGATGAAAAATTTTTTTAGGCAATGACGTCTCGAAGAAAAGAACTCCGGTCGCCATGACTGGAAACGTTGATGTCCGATTACCGAGGCCAAAGTGGGGATCGGTAGTCACAGGGTGTGAGGATGCCCTTATGCCATATATGTAGGAATTTCATTGAAAGACTGCGCCGGCATTGAGAAAAGTTTTCATGAGGAGACATAAATTATGACTTAGAGATTAGTTTGAATTAGTTTTTAATGTCGGCGATCATTGAAATCTAATTGATTTCGAACGGACGGGTTACTTCAACACACAAGATCAAGCGTCCAATAGCTGGTGAATAAGTGTGATGTAATTTTACCTTTGGATGGTTATTATATGGATCGAACAGATTCATCCTCGTGATGCGTCTACAAAAATTACCTTGCCCGAAGTCGGAGTTTTACTGCTTCTAACGTTAAGTCGTCGTGCTTAGGAAAGCATTCGATGGACTTTCTGTGGATGCGTATAGGACCTTGGATGTTTTGTCATGTTATCACTACATACAGTGTGGACCCGGCCGAACGCGGTCCGCTAGATCGCTGAATCGGCTCCAACGCTGTTTTGGCTTGGCTCCTGATCCCCCCCCCCTGCTGACGGGTGCCGCGGAATAGAAATGTCTACACTATTGAATGTAGTAAAAGCCATTCAGTCTAAAAGGGAAAACGCGATCGACAAAAAGGCAATTATATGTATAAAATGTAATGTATTTGCAAGTAGTTCTGAATAAAATGAAGAAGAAATCCACTTTCAGTATAAGGTTTTGTCTGGTTGCATTTTGTCCTATATCCTATACCTTCAATTGGCATTTTTATTAAATTAAAAGAACACAAAAAGAAACTGTACATGTGCAGACAAAAAATAATATGTATTTTTATTCATTTCATATTCAGTCTAAAGAGAGAGATAAATCGAAATAGGTTCGAACGCCGTTGACAAGAGCCACAATTTCATATGCACATGCACAGTTTCCTTTTCGTTTATGTTTACTTAATAAAAAGTCAGTTGAAGATCCAGCATTGAATGTAGAAGCTATTCACTCTAGAAGCGATAAATCAATCGGATCGGACTTGGTTGACAAGAGCCGCGATTTCAACTGTCCAGTGTTTCTTGGTTGATTCGATCCGCGATTTCATCTGCGTTTCTTGGCTGACATCGATCAGCTCCGCCGAGTGATGACATCTCAAATAGACGTGGGAAGAATGGACAACTTATGCAGATTAAACAAACTCAATTCTGAACTTTAATTGCATTAATTATTTGCTTTTCATTACAAAAATATGATAACATGTACAGTGATCTTCTCTTGGCAGCCATGACAGAATACAAAATACGAGAGTTCAAAAGGCACATATCGAAACTTTACACATTACAAGTACGGAAGCCTAAAATGAACATACACAAAAAATTACAAAGACGATTTGCAAGCTTATCATACATAACTCAACAAATACAACAACAAAGCAACATATACATCCAAATCAACAATAATTATCAAATAGCTTCTACATTCAATACTTGTATCTTCAATTGACATTTTTATTAAGTGAAACGAAAAGAAAACAAACAGGAAAGGGTACACGTGCAAATGAAATCGCGGGTCTTGTCGACCACGTTCGATCCTATTTTAGCTGATTTATCTCTTTTAGACTGAATAGCTTCTACATTCAATACTGTAGCTTCAATTGACATGTTTATTAAGTAAAAATAAACGAAAAGAAAA
>JAHWFO010059489.1:0-15999 GCA_023313115.1 Rhysida immarginata
ACTCGCTTGCTCCTAAACACTAATTGAATATCGTCAAATCTGCCACTTTCGAGTTTTCATTATTTAAAACGTGCCCTTTTATTAATTTATTTTTTTTTCCTTGCGTGCTCGGTTTTCGTCTCGTTCTCGCGAGCATGTTTAGCGCATGCTTTGGCTTTTACTGGTAAGAAAAAAATATGTTCAGGACTAGTCAGTCAGCAGCTAGCTGGGTTCGGATGGACTCCTCAGGTTTCCTTGTCTGAAAAGGACAGTCTCAAGATGTAATCGCCTGACGTCTTAATTTCTATCCCGGACTTAGTCAAAATGCAGATTCGCTTACCCAGCAAGATTCTTGGAGGTCTATTGCGACCGTTTGGATAGGTTTATTTGGCTATGATTTTCTTAGTGGTATTGTCTATTAATAATTAGACATGAAGTGTCATTTCCTGGCTATATTCTCTCCTACTCGCTGAAGTATTCCGCGACATGATGGTCATCAGAGACTCCCTCTAGCTACGTAGGAATCCAGCTTGAGTTCTGTTGGAATTATGCCGTTTATTTTGTTTAGTTCGTCTGAAAGCGTAATTACGGATGAATCTACGCCCAAGTAACACTGTTACCTTTTTTTTACTTCAACAGTAATTCAGGTTTACTCTCAGAAAAGCTTATTCTTTCGCCACCATGTTCTTGGGAACTTAACAAATCTCCAGTAACTCTCACTCATTACTGTGATCTTTATTTTTGGCTCCTACTCTCCTATTTATTTTGCAGTGTGTAATCATTTCATCTCTTTAGACGTGACTTTCTCCGATGACTTTGTGTTTTCCTTCAGTGAATGGATTGTCTTTAATGATGATTCTCCAAGCAAGCCCTATCTCTAGTTTAGCCTTCTGCTCAACCTTGAATTTTTATGTCCGCAGCCTTATCACTTTTATTCCTTATTTTTAATCATTTGAATTAACCTTTGCTTTCAATCTAAGTTTTTGTTTTCTTTGTTTGTTTTTTTTTGCTTGTTCTTTTTAGGAATTTTTTTCTGATTGCGTCGTTCCGCCCTTGTATTTTTTCGTCTTCCAGTGCTGTTTTCCTTACTTTGTTGTTTTTCCTTCTGTAGTGTTATATGTTGCCGTATCCCAGAAGCGTGTGATCCTCCTTTGTGTTCTTTTTTTTGGCGAGGTAAGCCTTTACAATTTAATGATGCTAATTTTAGGTCTTTCTATCGTAATTATTAGATCGCAAATCATTTTTTTGTTTTGTTTTGTTAATTTTGTTTTTTATTTTTCCTTTTTTGTTTCAATAATATTTTTTTTTCTTTTTGACTGCTAATTCTGTTTTGTCAAGGCCAATGTTCCTCCGGAAGCGAGAGTTAACTGTTACCAAATCCTTCAACAATCTAGTGTTTATTGATTTCTTCCATCCGAGATTTACTTTTTCTTTGCACCTTGATTTTTTTCCAATTTTTTATTTCAGTTCCAAGCAGCTTTGCGATTTGTTTTTTTTGTGCCATCGATCTCTACCGCCTCTTCAGAAGTTTGATCTATATCCCAAGCTTCAGGGATTCTCTTCTAGACCTTTCCACTTCCAGTCCGTCTAATTGTCGGCTATTTGCCTCTTCGTTTTTCCTTTGTTCATTGTGAAAGAAAGGATTATCTTTAATAATTTCTGTAACCTATCCTATTATTGTTCATTGTAATAAAAAAGACAATTTTCTTGGAGATACTGCCTATTCTTCAGTTCGTATAATTTTCATACTAATGATTAATAAAGAAAAGGGAGAAAAACCAGTTTAATTTAACAGGAGATGTATATTTAACTGTAAATTAGATTTGCTCTTACCTAACTTTCGCTAATTTGCTTTACTTTGTGGGCGGGTATAATTAGAGGTTCTATTTCTATCCAGTTTCAATTAAAAGTAATAATTCGATTTGAATATTGGGAAACCGAACCGTGATTCGAGTATTGACTGTGCGTGTCATGAAAATGGCATGCAACAATATTTACATTGCGCTTTCTACGTATGCAAACAGAAGAGAAGATAGAGAAGAAGATTACTAGTATTGTTCAGAGAAACTCTGCAGCTAAAAGACAAAAAGCTATTCGGGCATCAGCAATATCTGAACAACGGGAGCTTCGTCTAGAGCAGAGGGTATAAGAGCTTCTACGTCAAGGGCAATGGAAATTCCAAGGAAAGATGGGTCTAAAGGATATTCCCCAGTGGTGATGATGGATATTAGGTTATCCAACAAGAGGATAAATAAAGTCCCGCGCAATGCCAGGTTATCAGCTAATAAAGAATAACCCCACAATAACAATAGTAGGTAATCAATAAATAACAGAAAATGTTTACTGAGTTAAACTTAAATAATCGCGTAAAAGAAAACTACAAATAAAGTTTTAAGATTTAAAAAACTAAAAAAGAAATATTTGAAGGAAAAAGAAAATAATAAAGAACAGACTTTTAAAGGCTTGTCCCGAAGATTCAATTGTAATCTGAAACCTTTTAAAATTAATAACTGAAAACCTCATAGTAACAATACAAAAAACATCGGAAGACAGTTGTTTAATCATTCTAAAAAGAATAAATACGCTATTGATATTTGGACAAAAATTATCATTAGTTGATTAAGGTGAGGACCTCCGTGTGCTCATAATAAAATTGCTAATTTACCACAACGAGAGCCTCAAGTTGCCACAATTCGACCGACACTATTAGAGTTTAAATAGTAAAGGAAATCCTGCAAACATTACACAAGAAGATTATCTTAATTACTGCAGCAATATCCGGGTAAATAACCCTTATGTCTTTAGATCGGGTATAAGCCTGGCCAGGCTAAGAATCTTTACTGTCCGGGTTCAGATAATTAATCATTGGAGGTGCATAATTAGGCGGGGAATGTAACGCTTACTGAACGTGACGTGTAGACCCTTTAATTGGGAGGGGGCTACTGTAAACTCCATACGTCTGTATAATCAAGTCTGTGGTAGCAATTCAAGAGGGAAATTCGTGCGGTAGGGAGGAGATGGGGGGAGGGGGAGCCAGAAGACGTTTTGAGTCCCTAAACTAACAACTTAAAAACCAGAATGGCTGTCGCTACAGAGTAGAAACACTCAGAGGAAGTCACAAAATGGTGACCATAGCGGAAAAATCGATTACCCAAAGACAAGCTGGTGGCTAGGATACTAGGTGAGGAAGCGCCTAAGGGAACAAAAATTTTTGTACTCAATCCGAGCCCATGTGGCGCTGATAGACTTTCAGTGATACCACAGGGAGTAGAAAAGCTCAGGGAGGCGTTCGATCATAGTTCCCGTAAATCACTTCGCCAATCGGGTTGTCAACTGCATATGACAATGACATGCGTACATAAAATAGTGAAGCACTGCCTTCATCTTACACCCTACAAAATCCAGATGATGCATGAACTGAAGCCAGATGACTGACAGAAGCGCATGAAGTTTGCTGAGGATATGCTCCAAAAATCGGCATTGATCCCACCTTCCTTGAGGACATTTTGTTTTCTGATGAGGCAACATTCCATACTTCTGGAGCAGTAAACCGACACAACTGCCGCATTTGGGACTCACAAAACCTCCACGTACTAAGGGAGCATATACACGACAGCCCAAAGGTTAATGTTTTGTGCGGTTTAATGCATGATCGAGTAATCGGACCTTTCTTTTTCGCTAAAGACACTATTACCGCTGCAACCTATCTAGATATGCTGGAGAATTACCTGATTCCACAGGTGGAAGAACTGCAGCCCAATATAGTCTACCTTTGGGGCCTGAAAGTTAGGCAGTGCCTTGATACGAACTTTCCAGGACAATGGATTGGATGGGATGGGCCAATCCCTTGGCCCCCTCGCTCCCATTGCTAACCCTCTGGATTTTTTTCTTCTGGGGATATGTGAAAGACAGAGTGTACAAGACCAACGTTGATGATATTGAAACTCAAGAACAGAATAATTGAAACAATGGCTGAAATTATTCCCGAAATGCTAACCCGAACATGGGAGGAAATCGAGTTTTGCTTTGACGTGTCCTTCACGCCATAAATGGGGGCACATTAAAATTGATTAAGGCATGCTAAGAAACTTTTTGAGTTTTTCTTTGTGAATAAAAAAATCACGTTCAAATCTGTAATAGTTTTTGAGTAATAAACATATATATTACGGGAGATAATTTAGAAACGCCCTGTATTTTTATGTGGTTTATTAATCTTGTACCATTCGACTGAATATAAGTTATGTTGTTTTGCATAAATTGCATTTAATTTTATTTCTCTTCAGTCACTCTGTGTAGCTGGCTATTCTTTTAATTATCATGCTTGTTGTCGTAAACAGAGTTAATTAAAGAAGACGACGAGACGAAGAGAATCCAAACAAACATATCTCATCATGTCGACGAATGAGAGAATTCATACGGCATGGGTGAGGCGCAGGTTAAAGTCACCCGCCATCCAGAGTTAGTCAGAGGCTCTTGTTCGAAAAATAGTCGACAGTCTCCTGGCTATTGTCTCAGAGCAATGCCTCCGAGAAGCCCCACCAGTGCAGTCGCTAGGCACTTGGGGAAATGGTCAGGTGCAGCGCATGCCTTTACCCGGCAGGAGAAACTGATAAAGTGATAATGGGATCGGGTGCTGTCAGTCGACACTTGGAACGTATTCTCCATGACAGGAAAGAAATCCGAGTTATTGGAGGAAGCAAAACGGTATCGATTGGATATCATAGGTATTACGCCTTGGAAATGTGAACATAGAAGTAGGGTGGAAGCTCTTCTACTCAGGTGTCGACCCTAGCATGAATGCCCAGGCGGGAGTTGGGATACTCACAATATCCTGACTGGCAGATTATGTTGCAGTTTGGAAGACTGTCTTCTGAGGCTTCAGATAGGGAAACGGTCTCTCTCTATTCCTTGCATATGCTCTGAATGTAGTCACAGAGGAGTACCCACTCTTTCTAGATGAAGTTGATGCTTCTCTTAGCAGGAGAGGGAGTGCAGATTCTGTCAACCTTGTGGGCGACTTCAAAACGCATATAGGGCCTGATGACCAAACGTGAAAAGGCATGATTGGGAGGAATGATGAACCCACTTTTTGGGGTGCTGGTTAGATCTCTGTTGTAACAATGGAATTTCAATCACGAACACCTTCCACACATGGATGTCCATTAGTATACCTGATACAGGGATACAATGGACAGGAAGTCACTGATTGAATTGTAATCGTATCAACTGACTTATTCCAATCAGTGTTGGATAATCATGTGAGGAGAGGAGCAGAACTATCAACTGATTACCACCTTGTTGTCTGCACTTTGGGGTTCTCTGAATCCACGCCAACCAAACGAGATACTAGGTCCTGTCAGGCTTGGTGCATCAAATGGGTGGCATTGGAGGATAGAGCTGTGAGGAAGACCTTCGCAGATAACATATCTTCAAATTTCAAAGAACTACCCAGTGATTTGGGTACTGTTGAAGAGGAGTGGCAGTTTTTACAACTGCTGTGATAAGTTCGGCTGCATTGTGCTGTGGTCATAAGTGGCTGTATGTGGCACAGGGCAGTGAGAAAATGATCACATGATGGGATTCTCCAGCCATACACAAGGCACATTTCTGCTATGTGCGTGGCCACGCACACAGCCCACTGCTTGCCTGGGAGATCATAGTGCTATGAAGCGCCCAGGTCGGGGCCATCGCAGGCACTACCATGCTGAGAGGCACCCTTTACATGCACAGGAGAGCTCATCAATAATAAACATGTAGATGGCTTCATATATATATAGGGAGCACCTTTCAGAGCCAGGAGCAAAAATAACTAAGTCTAACACTACTGCAAGACGATTTCTGGCTGTGCACGAGCTGCAGGTAGCCCGGGCAGCATTCTGGGCGCTGTCCCGCACTCGACCCAATGTAAATCCTAGTGCACAAGCACGAGAATGCTTTGAACGACCCCGAGAACGGCTACTGGGCAGCCAGGGGTAATAAAAGGGTGATATGCCCTAAAAATTTCGACATAAATAAAAGACAGAGTCTGATGCTACGGTAAGCCTGATGTTGGTGGGCTGAATCAAGCTGCATGGAGCCCTGGCAACCCTCAATGCGCTTATCCGCATTCGAGTTCAAGCCAAAAAATTAAACAAACTGGAGAAGTACGGAAAAGCTCTGAAATGGACCCTGAGTTGGGCTGCAAGGAGCTCCGGGGAAGGTGAAAGGATTCTTGCCATACTTATATTCGATCTGAGAGATCGTAAGTCAATAAGAACAAAGCTTGAATGGGAAAACGAGAGGGGAAAAAATCAAACTTAAACATTGAACAATGCTCGGGCAAGGCAATATGATGAAATTTTTGTTGGACATCAAATTATCCTTCCCGTCAGTTACCGGCTACGAGTCAGGCAGAACTGTGATTAATTCCTATATTAGGCATTACGTAGAGAATCTCCCTATAAAAAATTTCACGCATCAACAGTCCAAAAATAAACATGCTATTTTCAGAGACGTTTACCGGATATTCCCGTGCGATGCCGCATTTGGTGTGTCAAGTGCTGTCCGATCTCTCCATCTACTATCGTACATTCAACTGCCTGCTTATGTTCAGAACAGGTGTAGATGGTCCAGTGCTATATATATAGGGAGCAGCGCTGAGGCGAGTGGAGAGATAAAGGTCTTAAGAGACGTGTCTCCGCACAGAATTGGAAGCTTCTGGCGGGAGAAAGCGTTGAAATGGGGCATAGATTTCGAGATTTCTCTTCCACTCAATCTGTGAATATAAATAAGAATGTTGATCGTTCCCGATAAGGAAGACGGTTCTGGTGCAGAAAGGCCGTACGTTTCCGAGACCCGACTCCATCCTCGGCGGATCTTCTTCCTTTGTAGAGAAGCATTACTTGCATATTCACTGAACGACAGGGAAGGTACCCGCTAAGTGAGTGGAGCAGCCTGGGTCTAAAGAGACGTAGTTTGCACGGAATTGGGAGCTTCTGGCGGGATAATAGCGTTGAAATACGGCATGGATATAGAGATCTCCCTTCAATTCCAACTCTTAATTCACCTGAGAATGCTGATCGTATCCCAATAATGAAGATGGTTCTGTTGCAGGAACGCCGTACGTTTCTGAGACCCCACCCTCGGCGGTCCTTTTACCTATGCATGAAACTACCCCATGGGCAAATGCTGGGATTCTCCTGGGAAGAAACGGAAACCGGTTGAACCCTTTTTTGCTGCTAGATTTAGTGATGGATGTAAGAGAGATAGACGAGATGCAAGAACCCTGGAATACAATATATAATGGATATTATAAAATAGAATAATAAAAAATAAAATAAATCAAAAAACAAAATGCATATCGAGAGGCAATGGAAGCAGGTGCGTCTTTTATTAATCGCAAATGGGTTGCGAACAAGTTAAACCGATCGGATAGATGGGTGACGGACAATTGGAAGAAAGGTTATGATAACTGCCATGCCGCATGAAGTTTTTTTTTGCACGATAAGGCACCTTGCTTTAAGGCTAATGCAACACAGCAAATCCTAAGAGAAAGTGCTATCGATTTCTTCTCATCAAACGAATGGCCCGGTGCATCCCCTGACCTGAACATTTGCTGAACATTTTGGAGCCGTGTTAAAAGACGCAGTGGAATCTTTAATGATTCAAGAACGTGGTGAAAATCGGTATTCTCGAGACCTTCTAATGGGACACCTGACATCTGTGCTGAAGGACATGGAGTACGATACTGCTCTGTTTGAGACACTCCTCCGCTCCTACCCGAAACGGATGCGTGCTGTTCGAGAAGCAGGTGGTGGCCACACTAAATATTGATGTGATAAAAGCAGAAATAAACGTACTTTTTGATTATCAACCGCAGAACATTCCACTTAGTTTTGTTTATTTTCCAGACCCCTAGCAAAAGGTTATGCACAACCCTGTACATTTTATGTACATCGCAAAAAGTCTCCTCTAAAAAATAAAAACTTTTACTAGACAATACGAATTTAAACGAAGTGAAGGCATTTTGTGAGATTTGCTACAATTTATTACATCATCAAAGCACGTGATCACTGAAACTAATGAGACATTTACAAATAATAAAAGGGTTTGCTCATAAATAAATTTCTCTCTGTAGTAAAAAGTCGTTTCTCAAACAAGAAGGTGAGGCTTCCTCCTACCGCTTCTACTAGACACAGTTGCTGATCCAAAACTGAATAAATTGATCAGCTGTGGTGGTTAAAATTCGACTAGGGCGCTTTAATAAATAAATTATTTAATTCTCATTAGCCATCCTAGTGAATCAGGTCACTACTGGGCTTGGATTTAAATTCCCCTGTTTTATCTCCGTCTCAATTATTATAACTCTTAAATATCTTTGTAACTTTTACTTAAAGGCTTTAATCAAAATTTAAGATTCCGAACTCTGATCAAAAATTTGTCTGTGGCTTTATTTTTTCCCTTGGGCTAGAACAATCTTTTACAAATAATCTTCAAAAACATTCAGAATTGATTACAATATTACACATCTTTTTAATCAGTAGTATGCTATAGCTGGGTCTTCTTTACATGTCATAAGCTTTCGTCTCGTCTTCCCAATTGTGCTTGAAACCAATCTTTCGGTGAGGCTTCTCTAGCGCCGCAATACAGAATGTTTTATGGTATGGGGGAATTTTTCCGCCACGGGACATTGAAAAGGAAAAAAATTATTTTAAAGAATGAACATGAAAATCAAACTAAAAAGCATTAGCAACGAACAATTAAAACATCAACTAGAACCAAGTCTCTTTCACTGGTAATTGCAACTTATTCCTAGGTTTCTTTTCGTTTAATTCTTTTCTGTAAACACATGGTTTCCCTTAATATCAGGCTTGATGGTCCACACTCGTCTATGACACAAGGAACATTAACCTAGTGCACGGAATTAAGTGTTTTCTTTGCTTTTGTTTTGCCAATTTTAATAAAGTTAATTTTATTTGAGTTTTTCTCACTAATCTTCTTTATTTTAAAAAGTAGCTCTTAAACTTTTCATTTATTCTTTTCTAGGTCGTAAGCGCTTGAGTTTCTAGCACAGGCAATTAGTCTCTCGACGGGGCGGGGGCGCGGGGGCAAGGTAAATAGGGTGGTGGTGGGCTCGAAGGAAACAATCAGGTAAGAATTAGAATGTTAGTAGAGACCCACCAAGATCAGCAAAACTATCTTTCTCACTTCAAGCCGCAGCCAATTTCTACCCAGGTCTTCATCTGGTCCCGTTGCTAAAACCTTGGAACTTTTCCTGGAAAACGCTACGAGTTCCAATGTTCCTGTGTGGTTTGTCTAGATGAGACATCCTGTTTATTCCTTGGTTTCTCCATAATTACATCGTAAATCGGTGCTAATCATTCTATACAATATTAAAGGCATATGAGAGATAATGTCTTTCAATGATTCAATGGCCAAAACGTATGCACCTTACCGGATTCAGTGACGTCGCAAAACATTTATCTTATCTTGGTCTGGTAGACAATGTCCATCATCGGTGCGGCTTTTCGAATTTGTTACATTGCATTGCCATCGTTTTAACCATAAAACCAGATAATGATCCGGGGTCGAACGCAAACTTCTTCAATATTAATCTTCATCAAGCTTCATCTTAAGCGCTAAGAAACGTCTCTTCTAGCTTCACTTTAAACTTAGCCTAGACTTAGCCTTAATTAAACGTTTTCCGCTGTCGGACATCACTAAGTCGAGCGGCTATGTTGCATTCCATTGGTCTCCCATGAATCTAGACGTCGACTCCCTCTTTCAACTCCAATTACTTCTGATCTCAACAATTGACACATTCCTAAATAATTGATGCTTTTGTCCAAGGAAAGATAAATAAATAAAAGATAAATAAATCTGTAAGATAAAAATTCATAGATAAAATTCACAAACAAAATCTGATAATCCGGTACTCAGTTGAGGTGGGGGAGGGCACTCAGGACGGCAAAAAGAATTCTCATTAATACTATAACATCAAATAATTTTGTTCTAGATTTTTGGGTGCTACACAGCTAAAACAATGCAAAAGTTTGTGCTACCAACAGCTGACAAATGCAGCTGACTTGTGAATACCTGTGAGATCATTTTGACCATAAACAATCATTATGCACCCCAGACTGATATGCCTTTAAAGGCGAGGGAAAGAGCTTTTGATCGAAATATAAACGAGATTTTAAGCTCTCCTGAGCTTAATATACATCAGAAGACTAAGCATTATTTAGATGTGTTGTAAAAATACCTGAATGTCACGAACAAAATTTGGAAGTGGATCGAAAGATAGTACCAACATGTGATTTGATGTTGTAATTTGCTGTTGAATTTATTCTATCGTTCCCAGGCCACTTGACCAATTCGGCTGTTCACAGATTTCTTTTTTAAAAACCGTGGCACTTAAGGGAAGATTAATAGCTCAGTCTATCATTGAAATAAAAGTGGACATTTTTTGGTTCCTAAAAAAGAAATTTCCATGATCAAGAAAATTGCCTCTAAGAATGGCTACAGTCCCAATACTATCACAGACCTTCTTAGGAAAAGGAAATTTAATAAATTTATTACGGACATCACTACCCTTCGAAAAGTTAAAGAAAATAGAATGACCATCTCCTTATTCTACAATAAACATTTATTACAGGTCTTAATTCAGTTTATAACCACACAACTTTTCCCTTTGGTTTAGGAACCCAAACCAAGTAAGATTCATATTAGGCAATCCTAAGGACAAGGTTCCCCAGCTCCAGAAATCCGGTCATAAGATTTACAAAGGTCAAACTTCTCGTAACGTTTTAACCCGTTTCAAGGAACATCTGCGCCACAGAAGAAACGGTAGAAGCAGCCTCTCCGTTGTCGCCATGCATTCCCTGCACACAGGACATGACATCTCCATAAACAATTTGAAACTTTTAAAATCAATAAACAAAAAAAGTCTTCTGGATGCTTTCGAGAGTATGGCCATTCAATCAACCGATAGCAATAAGTTAACAAAGATAACAGGAAACCACTGATCCACATAAAACTTTTAATCGGACATATGCGCATTTCGGCAGCCACGCTGCCTTCTTCAGCATACACAAGGATTTTGATTAGAATAGACAAGCCTGTTCAGATAAAAGGCAAGGACAATCGACAATCGTACAGTGTAGTGAAAAGAAAGACGCGAGGGGTCCAGGAGCCAAGCTCACTTTGCACGCTCGCCCAAAGAGTAAACCAGAGGAGGTACTCTGAACTGGGAGAGAAGCCTGCTGAACCTCTTTAGTCCTCCAGAGAATAAGTCCCAAGTAGGGACGAGAGTCAGATTGTAGATTGACGAATAGAGTCCCCAAAAATCAGCAGGATCTAAAAGATCCAGTAGTTGGGGAAGACGGCCTTGTTAACGTCATCAAAGCAGACATCCAGGATATGGCGGGGTCTTCGAAACCTGAGGGGACCCTTAATAACGAGTGGATGGTCCAGAATACCAGAAGCCAGAGTATTTTCGTGATTCTCTATCTTGGGTAGCATATTCTTCATAAGTGTCTGGACAAAGGTGCCTATGTGGGTCGTCCCCATATCGTCATAGATAGAGTGGTTGTTGGCAACTCTTCTGTCAAGTTGGGCAATGGATCGGAGAGCAACATTTTGGAAGGTCTGGAGTTCCTTCCACCTAGATTTGCAAATAGAAGCCCAAGCAGGCATTCCATGGAGTAAAATAGTACGAATCACAACCTTGTATTCAAGAGTTTGTTATCCACACCAAGAAGTGCTGTTTCTCCCCAGAAGTGCAATCAGACTGATCCTCGCTTTCTTTGCTTTGTTGAGCGCGTATTGGACTTGGTCGTTCCAGTTTAGTTTGGAGTCGATCATGACACCAAAATATTTATAGCTTTTAGCCACTCAAGTTCCTTGCCAAATAAGAAGAGGGGCTTTGGAGGGTTTTTGCATTTGCGAGTGATAAACATAACCTTGCACTTTTTGACATTCAGCTTTAATCGCCACTTAGTGAACCAGCTCTCGCACTGATGTAAAGCTTTTTGGAGTTAAGTGATGACATGTGCTGGGTTTCGTGCCCAGGTCATGATGGACCCGTCGTCAGCAAACATGTAAAGATTACACTTTGCAAACTTGGGGAAGTCATGGATAAAGAAGTTGAATAAGGCTGGCCCCAAGACAGAGCCTTGGGGTACACCAGCATTAACATCGCAGGGTTCAGACAAGGAGTCCCCAACCTTAACACGAAAAGTCCTCTTTGACAGGAAGGAGCGAACCAGAGCGATTAGATCGTCAGGGAACCCGTAGGTAAGGCAAGGATTTACCACAACGTTTTATAGTACAAAGTCAGGGAAAAACAGCCAATAGTGAACAAGTTATTACAACGCGAAATAAAGGAACAATAAAAAAATTACCAAATGTTTACAAGCAGCCAATTAGATTAAATTACAACACAAAAAACAATAAATTACAGGGTCCCTCTGTCGTCATTGGTCTGGTTGTCGCTGGTCAGGTTCTGCCTTCTCTTGATCAATTTTGGTAGATGTATCCGATTTCCGATGTCTTTTAGGTGGGTTACATCTACTGGGCCCCCGTCACTATTCAATAGTTTTTTAGGGTCCTCCGTGTTAATCGCAAAAGATTCCACAAAATTAAGCCGACGGGGGTCACCAGTGCTGTGTATAATGTCGAAGGTTTCCTGCTTAAAATCATGTCCTTGGTCCAGGATATGGTCCGCAAACCTCGATACTCCATATTTCCCGTTTCTAATCCATGCAAGATGTTCATTAATTCTAGTACACACTGCCCTCTGACTGTCCACAATAGACTGCCTTACATTTGGGACAAGGCAGTTTGTACACACCTGGTTTGTCTTCTGGGGCAACTTTGTCTTTGGGGTTCTTGAGTCGTTTCATCAAAGTGTCAGAGCTTCTGTATGTAATTTCCATACCAAACTCTTTGGTGATCTTTTCCATGCCTTTGTTCAGTTGTCTGTTATACGGAAGTATATGGCCTGGTTTTCAAGTTTTCTCACATAAATGTTGGCAATGAACGGGCTGAGACTACTCCCCATTGGGGTGCCATCGGTCATTTTATACCATTTATTGTTGAACAGGAACACGGCCATATTCGAATTTAAATATTCCCCAAACATTTGGCTGCGGTATGTTGATGATGTATTCGCAATCTTCAACTGTGAAGAAAATTTAGAACTGTTTTTGAACAATTTGAACAAACTATGTCCAAATATCAATTTTACAAAGGAAATGGAAGATAATGGCAGCCTCCCGTTTCTGGACCTCAGGATAACCAGGAATGATCAGACACTAGACTATAATGTTTATAGGAAGAAGAACTTTGTCGCAAACTATATAAAGCATAGTTTCAGTCACTGCCACCACCACAAACTTGCGGCATTCAGGCACATGGTGCACGGAGTACATGTGATTCCGATGAAAAAAGAAAACAGGACGAAGGAGATCCAAACCATTAAAGAGTTTGCTCTGCAGAATGGTTTCTCAAGAAGATATGGCTGACAATATTACCAAATGAGTTCAACGAAAATTTATGGTACAAGAAATCACTACGCTACAGAGAAGCAAGAAAACTGATGCAAGACTTGTACTTCCGTATGACAGACAACTGAACAAAGGCATTTAAAAGATCGCCAAAGAGTTTAGTATGGAAATTACATACAGAAGCTCTGACACTTTGATGAAATGACTCAAGAACCCCAAAGACAAAGTTGCCCCAGAAGACAAACCAGGTGTGTACAAACTGCCTTGTGCCAAATGTAAGGCAGTCTATTATGGACAGTCCCGGAGGGCAGTTTGTACTAGCATTAGAAACGGGAAATATGGAGTATCAAGGTTTGCGGACCATATCCTGGACCAATGACATGATTTTAAGCAGGAAACTTTCGACATTATACACAGCACTGGTGACCCCCGTCGGCTGAATTTTATGGAATCTTTTGCGATTAATACGGAGGACCCTAAAAAACTATTGAACAGTGGATTGACAATACGCAATCAGATTAACAGATGACTTCAGAGGTTGAGCAAATTGGACCTCCACACTATGCATACCATTTTTAATTAAGTTGTAATGTTCCATGAAAATGTTCTTATCGGACATCAGTTCAAAGGCCAAGACTGTATACCCCCTAGCATAATGTCATTCTGATATTCCTACATCGCGATCTTGCTGCCATAAGCCTATCAGTTTCAGGGTATGCACAAAATCTCAGAGGTATAAACCATTCGTGAAATTTGGGTTAAAGTATGCTGCAGAATTGCTTGAGTGTCGAGTGTCAGTGAGAAATAAGCAAGTTAAAGTGTTGAAAATGGAATGATTTGATTTAAATGAACAGTTTTGCACTTCACTGTTGACAGAGACGAAAATCAACCTGGTGGGTATCTGCCCTGAGACTAAATTCTGTACTGTGTGGTCTCTTGCCACCATTGAAATGTTCACAGTTTTCATTTCAGCCCAACACAGGGATTTTGGGAATTTTTCAGATTTTTCTTTTGTTCTGGTTAATTGGGCTAGGTTAGCAGTATGCTGACTGAGGAAGGTGATGCGCAAGGCGCGAAGCCCGTGCAGTGGAGGCTGTAGGGGCACCCCCAGATCTGGCAGGGTACGCTGGCACTGTATCGCTCTTTACAGGGGAGCACACAAGGATGAGCATTGGCTCATTTATAGCCAGTATGAAGGACATGAGCGATATAGCCCATTGGACCCAAAAAGTGAAGATACGGGTGATAAGGTCCAAGCTTAAAGATGCTGCTGCCAAGTGGGCAGGGAAACAAATTATTTGATATCTCTGATTATGCTCGCTTGCGTGCCCACTTGGAGTAAGTATTTGGGCACGGGCCGATCACACGAGATGTCGCCAAGGAGCTGTTTGATAAGCGCTCGGGGGAGTCCGTGTCCGTAATCGCGGACCGTCTGGAGATCTCGATGGAACAGTTCCTTGGTGCACATCCCCATTTGGAAGCTAATCGCGAAGAGATGTTATTGGAGAGATTTAGTATGGGTGCTTGGCGGCCCATCGCCATATTCTCTTAGCAATGAGTCCTCCCTCTTTCAAGGCTGCGGTGACAGTGGCCCTATAGTCAGGAGACATACAGAGAAGGGGGAGGTGCGCGACCAATGTAGTGCAAACCGGGGTAGCGCGTAGAATTGCTATTAAGGAGATAATTTATGAGTTCTCAGAGTGTTTCGGGGATGAGGTGTCCAGGGTGAAGGGAGTGACTGATTTTGCAGCGGACTACTGGGTTGATAAAACTCGCCCGGTGTTCATTCACTAACATCGCATGCCTCATACATTTTAGCAAACGGTTCTTTTAATTGAAAGTGTGGCGATTTGGGGGACATAGGCAGATAATTGCGGAGTTTGAGGAATTCTGGGAAAAGACCATTTACCACCATTTGCTATAGGAATGCTTACAAACAGAACTTGGCAGAGCTGGAGGAAGTGGGCATAATTTAGCCAAGTATTAGTCCCTGGAACTTTCCAGTACATGTCATTCCGAAGAAGAATGGAGAGGTGAGGATCACGCTTGATCTTCGCCAGATGACTGCGTGTACCAGTCAAGTGGACTTTCCGGCACCCATAGTGCGCGATATGTTGGAAGAACTGCGGGGTATGGTTTTTTTCAGTGCTCTACCTGAATAACGGATACTCTCAGATTCCATTGGTTGAGACACTGAAGGAATGCTATGCCTTCCAGTCTCACGGAGGGCAAGTATCAGTTGACCCGATTGCCCCAAAGAAGGAAAAATTCATTGCATATCTTTCACCACTATGTGGTGTCAGTGTTAGGGGAAAAATGGGTGCAAACGTGCACGCATTCCTTGACAATATCCTCATCTCCTCAACAACCTTCGATGAGCATTTGAAGCTCTTGAGATGGGTGCTGGGGAGACTCTGGGACCACAGTCTAATCGTGAAACCAGCAAAGTGCCACCGGTCTTTAAGCCACGGGTCTGATACATTGGGCATGTCATATCCGCGGAGGGGTCATTTCCAGACCCGGATAATGTGGAACC
>JAHWFO010059490.1:10276-22374 GCA_023313115.1 Rhysida immarginata
ATAAATAAATTTTAGAAAGTTTTTAAATATTCTGACGCCTAAAATTTTACAAGGCATTTCTTTCTTAGAAGCAAAGAATAAGTAAAAAAAGAGAAACGATTTCGAGACAAAGTTTCGTTCCTAGTATATAATTATTAATTATACGTATTTGATAATAATTGACTTATTCGTGAATTAGTTTCTGAAATGTTTTGCTGAGAATGTCGTTTATTCCATAAAAATTAATTGAGCAACAAAATTACATTGATATTACTGGATTTTTTTATTGCAAATACTCAGATACAAAACAATAGCAACAGCACTAATAATACATTCTTAAGAATTGGTAAAGAAAGTTCGAAGGTGGAAGAGCCACGTTGATTGGCTAACAGAAGCCTTGCTCGGTGTCGGCTGACTCGTTTCGTCTGCGTCGACCCCATAAACGCCATAAACAGGACCAACGTTGGAGATGTGGGGCAGGTTAGGGCAGTAGCCTCGAACGGAATTATACTGGTAGATGATTTCGTCCGAAAGATCGCCTGACTCAGCGCAACGCGTGAACAGCCCGCTCTTGAGGACCCAGTGCATCTTGTCAAACGCTTCCCTGCAAAGAGTAGAATTTCAAATCTCAATTGACCATCTTCCATACAATTCTGACACAAGCCCAGTCCCCCGCCCCCCCACCCGAAATAAAATCCTGGATACGATGTTGCGCCTTACGTGCATTCCCCCTTGAGAAGCCAAACGTTGTGCTGTTGCTCCTGATTTCTTAGACTGTGTCGTGTCTCTTCGATGAAACGCTGAAACACCCAACACGGATCTTCATGTTCCCTCTCTGGTACAAGAGTGTAGGTCCGAAACATAACGAACCCTGAAATAAATAAAAAGCTTCAAAATTTATTCATTGCATAATGTATTTGATCATTAAATTGATTTTCCCAGGAGAATCAAGAATCCCCCTCAGTACTATGCAATGGATTTCTCTGATAACCGCGGTCTAAATTAAATGTTTCCAAAAATTCATTGACCCACTTACAAACAGCAAAGACTAGAAGGAAATTTACGACCATGGCCCATCCCTTTGAAGCAATTTGGACGTCTTGTTATTGGCATGTAGTCATGTGATCGGTAAACAATAGAAGCTGCATTGTCGGATTTTAATAATGCAAATGTCAAGAATAATGGTTGTCATTAATGACGTCACAAAGATTGATTGAGAGGAAACAAACCAGTTGCATCGAGTTTAGAAAGAATAACCAACAAAAGGAGACGTTCGATAAACCATGGCGGTTATTTGTCGTTTGTTTTTCGCCCTCGGTAAAATAATGGAGTTCTGTGGTTTCTCACCTCCTTCTACGAAATTATATGCCACCTGATCGATATTCCAAGTGGGAAAAATAGGTAAAAGAATGATCATTCCAAATATTTAATTTAAAAACGACACTAACATTGTAAGCACTAACTTAATGTCATAAAGAGTGAACCTATATAATCTTCTGGGGAAAGGGGAGGGGGGCAATTAGATCCGATCATTAAAATATAATATTCGTTCAATTTCAGGTTAATCCGTCAATACTGAAAATGTTGTTTCGCAAGCTCGTATTGATCTGCATCGCAGGTAATCTGTGTCGCTTCAAAATGCTGGAAAATATAAAGCTTTAAAAATCATTCATTGCATAATGTATTTAACCATGAGCTAATTTATATATTTATCATGATCAAGAAAGCTAATGGAAGGATTGCTTTGTTAAAACTTCTTGAAACGATAGAAATTTGAATAGAATTCCTTAAATAAATCATCGAAAATGGTTAACATCTGAAAAGTAACTTTCATTAACCTACTTCAAGACTAAATGTAGCAAAGTTTTCTAGAATAAAATTACAAGATAAGGGAGATGATATTAGAGTAATGCGAATCGTCTTTATTGTGAACAGCCGAGGCTTCCGACCCAGCTCACCAGGACGGCTTCATAATAACAAGCACTCTACTCCAGTACTGCTCTACTCAGGCTCACACGTTCTATATTTCTATGATGACACGGTAGTGTTGTGTTCCATTATGTAAAAACAGAACACTGTACATCAATACTAGATAGTACAATACTCATTTCCCAAAAAGTTGGGACAGTGTAACATATAAGAAGAACTCCAACACATTTGTTTGGATTATTGTATTGCAGTTTATTTCAACGCATTACAATACATAAACGATAAAAATTAGGCATGGGATCACATATCTTATATGCTTAAAGAAAGATACAGGTGGTTTTCCTGTTTAGCACGTGCAACACACTCCCAAAAAAGTTGGGACAGCACGGCGTTTACCACGGTGTGGCGTCACCTCTCCTCTTGATGACACACTGTAATCTTCTGGGCATCGATGACACCAATCTTTCTAACACCGTAACCGGAATTCTGTCCCATTCCTGTTGGATGTAGGTTTTCAGCTGTTCAACTGTCCGGGGTCGTCGCTGTCGTAGTTTTCGTTTAATAATACGCCAAACGTTTTCTATAGGCGACAAATCCGGGCTGCAAGGGGGCCAATCCAACATACGAATGCGCTGCATGCGGTCTGGCGTTGTCTTGTTGAAATATACACTGACGTCGTCCAAACAGGCGCCTCTTAGATGGCACCATAGCTTGTTCCAGGATCTGTATATACGCTTCAGCATTGACGGTGCCATTGCAGATGTGCAAGTCTCCCATTCCATGGCCACTAATACAGCCCCAGACCATGACAGACGGTGGTTTCTGTAGCACGCGGGAATATCCTTTTCGTCTTTGGTCCGGAGTGTACGGCGTCCATTATTTCCGTAAACAATCGTAAAGGTTGATTCATCGGACCACAATATGTTCTTCCAGCGTGCTTGGGACCAATTGCGATGGGCTCGAGCCCATATCAGACGGCGACGTTGCTGTCGTTTGTTGATGTATGGCTTCCGTTGTGCACAGTATAATGTAAATTTGCATTTGTGGATGCACCGGCGTACAGTATCCAACGATAATGGCTTCCCGAAGAAATCGCGGGCCCACGTGGCTATGTCCGTAATCGCAGCATTCCTATGCGTGACGAGGTGACGTCGGAGGATCCGAAGAGCTCGAGCATTCAGAATAGGTTTTCTACCTTGGCCTTTCCGAACTGTGATCTCACCACTATCTCGGTAGCGCTTGATAATATTATGTACTGTAGATGATGACAGGTTAAATCTTCTGGCTATTGCACGCTGAGAAACGTTGTTTGTGAATTCTTGAATGATTCGAACACGAAGATCTTCGCTAACTGGCTTGCCTCGACCCATCGTTCCGAATAAGTTACCTGAACGACGGATGGCAACTGTTATTTATACGGAATGTAGTACGACGTCATCATTCTAGATTATTCCCGGACAATTCGGAAGGTTCCACTACTAAGGGCGCTTTCTACAACGTATGTCCCTACTATTTTGGAACGTGTTGCAACACCCCCATTCAAAATGAATGTCCCGGCCACGATACAAAATGTTTTGGTGCACACACTATATTTCTGTCATTTCATAAACGTATCTGCTATTTTGTATTCGCGAGAAAGTTTTGTTACATCATCCCTTTTTGTTTTTTCTATATATTTTGCACTGTCCCAACTTTTTTGGAAATGAGTATTGTACAATGATGAAAAAAAAAATTACTATACTGTAGATACCCGTGTGTCTACAACCTGTGACAATAAGGTTCGGTGAATGATGGCATATTGAGAATGGATTGCTCGCTTACATGAAACAGCAGTTAATATCCATCAAAGTAATCCCCGTCGATGGTAATGCACTTCTGGGAACGCCTGTACAAGTCCTGGAAACTCCTGGCGTAGTCGTTTTTAGGGATAGCCTTCAGTTGGGTCGTAACATTACGTTGGATGTCTTCTACGGTGTTCCGGCCTCCTCGGAACCGTTTAAACCACTCATAAACACACTTCAAAGTAATAGCACTTTCTTTGTAAACTGTTGTCATTTCATGAGTCTCTTTCGTTCGCTGATCCATTTTGGGTTTCGACCGCGCGTACTACGCCTTCTCTCTTCAATGTCCTGTTTAAACATAATAAACACACTCGCAGCGCTGATTCTCTCAAATTTGTTTAAACATGTCTCCACCTGTCTGGGGCAGGACACGACGATGGTACACTCTTACGACCGTTAGCAATTTGACGTCATTCACCGAACTTTATTGTCACAGGTTGTATTTTTGGTTGGTGAAATGTTTGTAAGCTACTGGTGCATGAAGTAGGTCTGTACTATTTCTTTTTCACCACCAAAGTTGGTCAGCATCAACAGCACTGCTGCTATGTGTTTGCAGCTGGACAGTCGCAGTCAGAATTAATGATGTTTCATTCCTTATCCAGCCGCAACTTAAAGTTGTAAGCAACCCGGAGAGCAAATATTCGTGATTTCAAAGTTTTCTACATGCATAATTCAACATGATTATCTGATAAACTAAATTTTATTACTTTTTTTTATAGCTGCTGCAACTATGCCACTAAAGTAAATATCTGGTGGGTTTGCTGTGTTAATGCTGCATGCTTCTATTTTGTTAGCTGCATAAAGTTGCTTTCCTTTTTCAATAGCTTTAATGTCATTACCATGTTGATTGTCTACTGCCATTCTAAATTGCATGTATATGTACTACATTACTGTACGTTAATGTTTTTAGATGTGTCATGTGTTCATTAGAAACTGTTTTGAACCCAGCCAAAGGCCATGTGGGAATAATAGGTTCAGGAAGAGTTAGGATTGTTTTGAAGTTGTTGTTTCTATCATAACTTTCTAATCTAAAACAGAAACAGAAAAGAGTACCAAAGTACCATGTGCAAAATGAGTGTGTGGATTGTAGAAATACTGTATAATAATAATAAACAAGTTGTATGAATTAAAAAAAAATTAAACCGACTTAACAATGAAATTAATATGAGACCATCTTGGTGCTAAACCGAATCCAATGAAAAAAGAATTTTTAAAATCGGTTTATAAATGACGGAAATATGGATGAACATACATAAAAAAAAAAAATACATACAGACGAACATACAACCTCTGACAATTAAGTTCGGTGAATGACGTCACCCCTAATTTACGCGAGTAACAATGCATGTGAATACAAGCCCAGTCATTGTTTAAGCAAGTTCAGACAGGTCACGTTTGTGCGTGCAATGGTTTAGCAGATGCTCGTTTCTTCAGTTGAAGGTGTAACTGTGGATAATGGATCAAAGAGGAACACTGCCGTAATCGTGCAACAGTTTCTGGCCAACAAAGGGGTCGTATCCATAGCTCATCCACCTTATTCACCAGACTTGGCACCGGCAGACTTTTTCTTGTTCCCACGCCTGTAGACACAGATGTGCGGACATTCCAGACATTCAAGCAAATGTGACACGTGAACTTAAAGCCATCCCTAAGGAGCTTCCAGGACTTATACACCCGATCCCAAAAGTGTATTGCCTTCCAGGGTGATTATTTCGAAGGACAATAAAGTAAACGTGGCTCTATCTGTTTTGCATTTTGTTGTGTGAACTCATTCACCGAACTTAATTGTCAGAGGTTGTAGAACCTCCTCCTTTTTGAAGTCGGTTAAAAATCATCGAGCCCGGAAAACAGAACGGAAAACAGTCGGGAGTGTGTGAACGCTAGGTCTTAGCCCAAATATCAAACAAAACCTCTCAATCAAATCAATTTTTCATCCTCTTGTTGAAATTTCACGCCTTGAAAGTTCAAATATTAGTTTGTTTACTGTCCAGCTTTGATAAGCTGCCATCGCTGTCATGTTTTTGCCCTAGGAATAGAGTGCTCGGTACACTGGCGCCATCTCACTGGAGCAATTTTTCGCGGTTTTCCCCATAGCATCATCTACTGGAGCCAGATTCCTTAGCTGTTCACAATAATATTGTCTCCCTTATCTTTTAATTAACTAAGCAATACAAGACCCTGAAACCTTGGACATAACTTAGTTATTAGTCCAAGCTACATCATAATTAGCTTTGTCAGTTTCATCAAACGCCAAGAAATAAAGATTTGTTGGGGATTATGAGAATAGCAGCTGTTTTTTACAGTCACATTTTGAAATCTAAATTTAAAGAATAATATTTTATATTTTCAAATATAATTTGAGCTGCCACTTTATTAGGTACACCTATCTAGATACGTGTTGAATCGCCATTAGCTCTCAAAGCCGTCTGTATTCGTTTAGGCATTGGATCCAACGAGATGCTGAAAACATTCAACAGAAATGCTGGCCCATGTAGACATAAGAACTTCACGCAATTCCAGGAGTTTCGATGAAGGTGTAGGCAAGGAGGGAACGGTCCTTTCCAGATCATCCCAAAGATATTCAATGGGTTTGAGATCTGGGGACTGAGCCGGCCACTGGATCAAGGAGAACTCACTGTCATGTTCCTGGAACTAATCCATAGCGATTCTGGCCCTGTGTGCCGAAGCATTCCGCGAGTTGTTAAATTCAACAGTTCTTCAGCGCTGCAGCATCAAAAATGACGTCATGCTGCACTGTGTTGCACGCAACAGTGCGGTATTAAAACCACGGTTTTGTTGGCTCTCTGCTGCAAACAAGCCGTCTGCGCAAGCTGTATGCCAAGGTCCCCTCGTTCGCACAGGAAAACGATCCCACTTAAAGTCGCCGGTTTTATTTAATCAAGACCTTTGCCTATTATTAAACATCTCGATAAGAAATCTTTTCAAAATCTTTAATACACCTTTTACAACCTTCTTATCCGTGTCAGTATCTAATTGTAAGGAATATTGTACATTTTCTTACACAAAATCGTCTTCACTCATGAACGCTGCCATTTGTAAGAAAGCTCATGCAACAGAACAAGCAACGAAAGGGGTTGCTGCAAATTGTAATCTAGCACCAGTGCTCAGCTGCACACGTCTGATCCTTCAGCAGAGCTCAACAATGCTTTTAACCACTCCATTGCTGCAGCGCTGAGCAACTGTTGAATTTAACAACTTGCGGTTTATCTAGCTGGAAGGAGCCATCTGCATGCGGATAAACTGTGAACATGAAGGGGTGAACTTGATCTGCAACTAAAACGTTCAAATGACTGTCTACAGATATTAGAGAATCCATTTCATGCCAAGAAAACATTCCCCACACCATTACTCCGCCTCCACCACCTTGTAAATTCCGCACCAGATTTGAGGGGTCCATGTTGTTTTCGCCATATTCTAAGCCTTCCATCAACACAATGCAGTGGGAACCGGCAATTCATCTGACCAGGCAATCTTTTTCCAATCCTCAATGGTCCAATCTTTGTGTTGCTATGCCCACAGAAGGCACGCTTTCTTGCTCGACAGCATTGGTACCGAGACAATCTTCGACTTTGGTAACCCATTCGAGTTATCCGCTCTGGTATTGTTTTCTGGATACCCGAGTTGTAATGAGTAGTAATTTGTGCCGAGTTGTTTGCGCGTACAAGTCTTGACATTCTCCTCTGGCCTCTTTCATCAACAAGGATTTTCCGTCCGCAGGAATCATGATGGCTACATGTTTTTTGTTTCTTGGCCCGCTCTCAATAAACCCTGAAACTGTAGTACGTGAATAGTTCAAGAGAGTCACAGTTTCTGAAATGCCCATTCCAGACTGTCTTGCACCTACCACCATCCCACGTTGGAAGTCGCCATTTTTATTATGGTTTAATGGGTGTACTGGTTTCCCCCATTTTTGCTATGGTTTCACGATTAACTAACAGTAGAAAAGTTGCTTCAGGATATTATATATACCGTGATTTATGATCATGTGACTTGCAAATCAGGCAGCACTGAATTTGAATTTTTTGTGAGGTGTACCTAATAAAGTGCAGCTCAGTATATATTTAGCATTCACTTAATGAACTATTTGAACATTAAAATTAGGAATTTTAGAAATTGATGGAATTTTTACTTTTGTTTAAAATTTAAGTTATAAGTTTGTATTTTATAACTCCATGTTACAAGATTAGGTGAATTCTTGAAAATTTGTTTGTAGAACATTTCGAAGTATTCGTTAGCTTAGCCAGAGTGAGAACACTGGCGACGCAGAAAGGAGGGAGGCCCCTGCGGTGTAATACTCACTCATGCCTCGAAACTGGTGAGAAAATCATCAGACTCTAATGGGCGGTGGCACCATGAGTAATGATGATGATGAATTTCGAAGATTATCAAGAATTTAGTATGACGTTCATGTATTTTCCCTAGGATGTTGTTTATTTTTTTTTAAACAATGAAGCAAACAAACGCTTATTTCTTCGACTGCTACACGGAGAATGCTGTCTACACGCCACAGGTCCAAAAGCAATAAAAGCTAAAGGTCCAAAAAGTCAAAGAAAATGTAAATAATATACAGGGTGACCCATTTTAAAGTTACCACTGGAATATCTCGAAAACAACACATGGGATCGAAAAAACTTCCGAATGAAATGTGTTTGTCTCGGAGGGGCAATCGAATGGTACTAAAATTGACTTCCTCCCTCACCCCCTGGGGTGGGGCGGGAGACAACTTTGAAATCTTAAGTAGGAACCCCCATTTTTATAGCAAATTCGGATAGTACGTCAAAAAACATGTAACTTTTATCGAGCACAATTTTGCGATAGATGGTGCAGTAATCGCAAAAAATAATTTTTTTTGCAATTCATTTGTAACATATTATCCAAATATGCAATAAAAAAATAGGGATTCCTATTTAAGATTTCAAAGTTATCTCCCGCCCCATCCCAAGGGGTGAGGGAGGAGGTCTATTTTAGTACCATTCGGTTGCCCCCTTCGAGGCAAATAAATTTCATTCGGAACTTTTTTCGATCCCATGTGTTGTTTTCGAGATATTCCAGGGGAAACTTTAAAATGGGTCACTTTGTATATTCTTATCGTTAGTATTGGGGTTAGTTATTAAATTACCCATTGTTAATGATTGTACTGGGTTGCAACAACGACCTACTAAATACAAACGACCTGTTCATTTACCCGATTTCCATTGTTACTTCAGACAGAATGCAGCTATACATTTATACGAGGGTGGGCTGAAACGTAATGCCTCCATGGCTGTAACTTTTTTATTTTTTAACCGATTTTCAAAATTCTTTTTGTATCTGATACTCACGTTTCTCCTCTATGTAATGCACTATTCACTTTTCGACATAGTCCCCATCCCTTTCCACGCATTGTACCAACGCGTGACTAGTCGGGTGAACCCGTCGGAGAGGAATTCCGGGGTTGTTGTCGACACCAAGACCGAACGGCAGGTTTCACCTCGTCGTCAGAACGCAAGTCATGCCCCTTAAGGTGCTCTTTCCTCTTTGGGAAGTGGTGAAAGTCGCAAGGTGCAAAGTCTTTCATTTTTGAACTGCAGTTTTTCATCTTTGAACTGTAGGCGCTGCAACCCCCTCTGATGTGTGGCGTTATCGTGCTGCAGAAGAGGATCCAAAGCTGCCATTCAATCCTCGTGTCGACGACAACCCCGGAATTCCTCTCCGACGGGTTCACCCGACTAGTCACGCGTTGGTACAATGCGTGGAAAGGGATGGGGACTATGTCGAAAAGTGAATAGTGCATTACATAGAGGAGAAATGTGAGTATCAGATACAAAAAGAATTTTGAAAATCGGTTAAAAAATAAAAAAGTTATAGCCATGGAGGCATTACTTTTCAGCCCACCCTCGTAATTTATATTCACATAAAATAAAAAAAATTCTGATTGAAAATATTATTTCTTTTCTAATAAAAATCAATATGTAATTTTTATTTATTAATTAGTTGTTTATTCACGATAGAGAGGAGATCAATTAGAAGTAGACAGATACTTGATGTAAATTAACCATTTAAGATTTTTAAGAAATACTTAAAATGAGAAAAACTTATTTAAAGGAATAATTCTTATTTAAATTTATTAGTATCAAATTATATTTTAATATTTTGTAGTTAAGTAAAATACTTAAAATATTTTTAATCAGAATTTTTTTTCTGTGAATAGATATTTTTCAGGGTATTTAGTAAATATACGGCAAAAATTCAAGGGGTTATTCTTTGCGTTATTTTAAGAATCACTTGTCCTTTGATGATTTTCCGAATGCTACTTTGTTTCGAAGAAAAAAGGAGATAAAAGTTTTTCGACAAAAATAAAAAACTCATATCAGTTTTGATATTACTAAAAACGACGGCTGTTTCTTTGCATTCACACCAAGTTACTGTATAGGGTCATTTGAAGTCGTTAGTTTACACTACTTTAGTGGAAAATATAGAAGATTTGAGAAATCGGATAGTTGATGGGTATAATGCAATAAGAAACAACCCTGGTGTTTATGACAGAGTTCGGCAGTCAACGAGGAGAAGATTGGACTCGTGGATCCTAGCTGGTGATAGTTATTTTCAGCAGCTATTGTAGATTAAGAAGATTTACATGTAATATTACACAAAGTAGTGGCCGATCACCGCGCAAACTTATAAATGGGCACTAGACAGGAACTACTCATTATTGATCTTCAATGTAGAGTCCAGAATGCTCGATGGTCTTCATCCAACGATCAGCGGAAAAAGTCACGCACGGCGTCTTCAACCTCACTGACATTGGCGAAGCGCCGTCCACGCAGGAAGTGCGCCATGGACCAGAAGAGAGGTAGTCGGAAGGTGCCAGGTCGGGGCTGTATGCTGGATGTGGCAGAACCTCGATTTTTTCCAGCAGTTGACGACATACCTTCACCCGTTGTGCTTGCGCGGGCGTCAGCTCCTGTTGGCGTGCAGATGTCGAACCATACTCGATTGTGATGTCCCGATATCCGCCGCTAGTTCACGGATGGTACTGCCTGGGTTGGCTTCCACTTGTTGCCGTAGGGCTGGGTCATCCACTTCTTTAGGTCTTCCGCTCCTTGGCGCATCTTCCAGGCCCATGTCTCCAGACGAAAAGTGGGAGAACCACCGTCGCGTTGTCCGTTCATTGGTCACACCCTGACCTTCCACCCTGCAAATTTTGGCGGCTGCTGCTCACCCACTGGTTCCCTTTTTCCAATTCTGTCATTATAACGTATATCGATAATAAACATTTCACTTATTACGATATTAATATAGTTTCCAATTTATTATTAGAGTTTATTGCACTTCGTTCCCAAATGCTTTTCTAGAAGCACTTATTGCAAAAGGTCTGAAAAAATATATATAAAAAAATTAATTTATAAAATTTATAAAATCTACCAAAATTGAATGAGCAGTTTTGCTCGTGAGATTTTTGGTTTAAAATCTAAATCACACTTAAATCGCTATTTATTAGACTCCAAACGGACAGAATATAAATATAAATATAAAAATAAATAAATAATCACACTCAAAAATCGATATATTTTAAAATACAACCGGACAGATTATAAATATAAAAGTAAAGTAAATACAAATTAATAGTTTCATAAAAAAAAATCAGGTCTATTACAATATTCAAAATTCAAAAAATAATATAAAATATAAAATTTTAAAATCCAATGTAATATATAAAATTTAAAATTTAGCACCATATATAAGACTTTGTTAATATTATATTTTTACTCAGTATTTAATTTTAGATACAAAAATAAAGTGGTTTAAAATTCCCCAATAGCGTTTAAATCGTATCTTAAAATATCGCTGTATCTTTTCCTCAAAAATTCATTTTTTTAACTTTTTATTTTCCAACATTCTATAATTACAATTTTTTATTAATATAATGCTGAAAAGAGCAAATTAAATAAAAAATTGTCATCTTTATTAGTATTGTCTGATAAAGGGTTTAAAAGTAAAGTTTTTTTTTAAATGATTAGACTTAATTATTTAAAAGTACTAAATGAAAACGATTACACTTTAAAACATTGAGGATTCAATAAATCATTCAAAATACTATTCTTACGTCAACACAAAAAAATCGAAAATAAAAAAACAACCAATTTCCCTTTGCCTCAACCAATATTATTTCTATAAAAGAATATACAAAAAAAAAATAAAAATATACAAAGAATATAAATATTTTTTTTTGTACTATCTCATTCCTCAATAAACCTTTGATTAAGAATTAGCGTATTGAAATCAAGAAATTGAGTTTTTCCTTTTTTCCTTTTCCAGCCTAAATATTTTTATATAAAAAATTCTGTA
>JAHWFO010059490.1:37374-56152 GCA_023313115.1 Rhysida immarginata
TAAAACGCCTTTGGGGAGTTAACAGAGTACACATTGTTCCTATCGTTCTTTCTGCCACTGGGGTTATTCCACACTCGCTACACAAAAGCCTGTCAACACTAAATTTAAACCCACACTTATACAAAACCTTAGAGAAAGCCACAATTCTAAACACCTGTCACATAGTAAGGAAATTCCTGCACCCAAACATCAATACTCCCACGAGTGCATAACTTTCCCTCCCTCGCATTTGAGTCCCTTGGGCTTCGCCCTCTTTTGGGTCCGCCTCTGGGATTAGCTTCCGGACTTGATCCGAGTTTGGCTTCCCCAAACAATGATAATAATAATAATAACAACAATTGTGTGGTCCTATGTCCGCGTCGTGCGAGGGGGTAACATCTTAGAGAGATGGCCCTGGTTAACAGGTCTGATTTACTCTACCCTTAGATTAATCTTGAGGGTTCAGATGACCCAGTAGGGCTGATGAGCTGATTACATCAACCAAGGGCCTGCTGATGATGGAGATGGCTAACAGGACCACCCATTTATTGGTGATCACTATGATTAGTGCTAGTGCGTTATCTGATACCGGCTCGGACATCACCCGGGTTACCAAGGTCCGCGCTCGTGGGTTATGCAGAGGCTCACGTTCGAAAAATATGCCACAATCTCCCAGGGCCACTGGTGGCGAAAGCAGCACCAACCCCTGTTCGGCTACTGCAATGCCACAACCTGTCTCTAGTGTTTCAAGAGCTTCTTTGCCTTCGACCACTAAGGATGGCAAGCCACGCCAACGCATGAAATGGACCAATGACATCATGCGAGCCTACTACGCAGTCACTAAATTGGAAACTGACACTAAAGCTTACAGACAACGCTTATATAACAATTTCAAAGACACATATCCTCACATCACAGTCACTGAACAACGCATTGCAGATCAGCGTTGCGCAATTGTTATGAACAAGTTAATACCCTTACCCACGGTACAGAAAATAAAGCAAGAAGTTGCACAACAGCTACAAGAACACGAGCCATCTACACAAATCGACACTAACACACAGATACAAACACTAACATTGACGTCACTAATGAACTTGTAGAACACACACTCAACAATGAACTTCACCATGATATTCATCCTACAACACAACATGAATACCAAACTTATTGAAACATTAAATGACACCCTACAAAGATACCTTACAGTTTACACGGGAACAGATCCCACACAAAGACCAGGTATACCTAAAATAAACAAACAGCAAAACAGGAGAAACTTATCTTACATGAACACATACATCTTACCACAGTACATTGAAGAAAATCTATCTTTAGAATACATACACTTACTTATTTACACTTAGTTATATCCACACTGGGTAGGAAACCAATCCATTAACACGCACAAAAATTATACACCCAACAGAAACCTAAATGGCAAAAGCGGATTGAGTCTGAGATTGACGGAATCCGCAAGCAGTTAGGTAGACTTACACAGTACATTAAAAACACTTCATCAAAGCAGAACAAACGCCTCAGACAATTATTTAAGAAGATTAAAACACACACCAGACATGAGCAGCACAATTAACACATTACAGAATACATGGACACATTAAAACAAATGTTAGCTGCAAAAACAAAACGCCTGAAGAGATACAAAACATGCACTCAGCGCAAACAGCAGAACAAGTTATTCGCAAACAATGAGAAGACATTCTATAAGCAGTTAAACAAAGATTATACACAGACACAAAACACTGGTCTGCCAACACAAGCAGCACTCCAGCATTATTGGTCGTCTCTTTGGTCTGTCTCAGTTGAACATAATAGTGAAGCTAGCTGGATCAGGGAAGAGGAGCAATTAGCATCCACACTATCAAACATGCCTTGTACTGAAATAACAGCAGATGAACTCTCACAAGTCATTAAACGTACTCACAATTGGAAGGCTTCAGGTGTAGCTAGGATTCAGAACTTCTGGTATAAGCGCTTCACCTGTTTGCACCTGATCCTTGCAAAACAGATCTGCAACACTTTGCAAACACCACAGACATTGCCACCTTTCCTCACACAAGGAATAACATACATGGTACCAAAGTACATAACACTACAGATCCCACACAATATAGACCTATCACATGCCTGCCTACACTTTACAAAATAATAACTGCCTGTATCGCAAACAAAATTTATACACACATAGACACAAACAACATTCTCACTGAGCAACAAAAGGGATGCCGTAGAAACCACATGGGTTGTAAGGAGCAACTCCTGATAGACAGTGTGGTCCTACGGCAAACTCACAATAAACATCGACATCTTCATGTAGCCTACATTGATTACAAAAAGGCCTTTGATAGTGTCCCACACACATGGCTTTTATATATATAAAATAAATCCTACACTTATCACATTTTTAGAAAGCAAAATGCTGCATTGGAGAACTACACTAGACCTCACACTCAACAGTGAAACCATCACGACTGACAAAATACAGATAAACCGGGGCATCTTCCAGGGTGACTCACTGAGCCCACTCTGGTTTTGTCTTGCACTAAATGCACTTTCCAACAGACTGAACAGCACAACTTATGGCTACACAATTAAACATAATAAAAGCTGCCACTACACGCTTTCACACTTACTCTACATGGACGACATGAAAATCTATGCCTCCACACAAACACAAGTGCACCAATTACTAGACATTACGCAAACTTTTTCAAAAGACATACACATGCAGTTTGGGTTGGACAAATGCAAAACATTCACATTGAAAATGGAGTACTCAGGGAAGGGGTTTTCACATTAGATGAACCAGATCACATTGCTGCTATGGAAAATGACGAATTTTACAAATATCTAGGATTTAAGCAAGCCAAGCTTCTGGAGCACAAACACATAAAGAATACACTCACTAAACAATATCTTCATAGGCTAGAGACAATACTTAAAACGCATTTAAATTCCAGAAATTTAATCAAGGCCATCAGTACTTATGCCACGCCAATACTCTCCTACTCCTTTGGAGCCATACAGTGGACACACACGGATCTTGAGGGACTTGAAGGGAAACAGCGTAAACTGCTTATAAAGCGCAGAAAGTACCATCCACACGCAGCTATTGAAAGACTCGCCCTGCCTCGTTCAGAGGGAGGCAGAGGTCTTATTGACATAACAGATCTACACCAGAAACAGACTCAGTCACTCAGAGAAATCTTTCACTCTGAACAACATACATCACCATTACACAAAGCAGTCTGCATGGCTGATACAAAATACACACCTCTGAATCTGAACAGCATGCAGAACACTCATAACATTCTTACAACATGCACTAAACTGCAATCATGGCTCGGAAAGCACCTCCACGGTAGACATCCTTCTAACCTCAACCAGCCACACGTCGACAAAAAAGCGTCGAACTTTTGGTTGAGTGAAGGAAGTCTCTTTGGGGAAACTAAAGGAACCATGATTGCCATACAAGACCAGGTTTTTAACACTAAAAGCTACAGAAAACATATTATCAAAGATTCGACTGATAGGTCTTGCAGGAAATGCCATATCGCAGAGGAAACCATCCAACACGTCATATCCAGTTGCGCAGACAGATTATTTACACAGACATAACCAGGTAGCCAACATCATACATCAACATCTAGCTAAGATACACAAGCTAAGGGACATTCACACTCCTTACTATAAATATATCCCCGACACTGTCTTAGAGAACACCACACATAAACTATATTTTGACAGAGGTAGAATCACTGACAAAACTATCCCTCATAACAGACCAGACATTACACTAGTAGATAAGCAAAACAAAGTGACTTACATAATTGATATCTCCATCCCCAACACACACAATTTATAAAAGACATACGGATCTTGCACACGAAATAAAACGCCTTTGGGGAGTTAACAGAGTACACATTGTTCCTATCGTTGTTTCTGCCACTGGGGTTATTCCACACTCACTACACAAAAGCCTGTCAACACTAAATTTAAACCCACACTTATACAAAACCTTACAGAAAGCCACAATTCTAAACTCCTACACCCAAACATCAATACTCCCACGAGTGCGTAACTTTCCCTCCCTTGCATTTGAATCCCTTGGGCTTGGCCCTCTTTTGGGTCCGCCTCTGGGATTGGCTTCCGGACTTGATCAGAGTTTGGCTTCCCCAAACAATGGTAATAATAATAATTATGTAACAACGATGGGGAGGAGACCCTTCAGATAAATTGGAGGGAAAAAATCCAACGTTGCCAATAATAATAAAAATAATAGGATCGATTATTAAAAGTTTAGGTTATTTTTTAATATAAGTTATAACATCAAAAATTTTATGGCCATCGCCAATTAATAATTCGGTAAATTAATTTAGAAAAAAAATTAAAAACTCTTCCCTCCAAATAAGGAAAAAAAGTTCAGTAAAATTTAGATAAAAATAACCACCTTTTCCAGATAATTCGATAAAAATGGTGTATAAACTATAAAGAAATAATAAAAATTAAAGTTTCATTTTTGGATTATGTCCTCTTTTGTGCTCTTACTCTGGGAGTTTTTCCTTCCTTCCCTCCTTTGCACTTTCTTCCATCCTTACAGTGGGTGTTTTATACCTGAAATTTAACTGCTGGGGTTTTGGCTGGATTAAAATGGGTTACATGGGGGGACACACCCCCCAAGCGCAATTGGGTCAGCCCCCCCCCCCCCTTTCCCAAAATAATACCTCGATATTTGGCAAATTATCAGATTCCCTTTTTATATCCTGGATCAGTCATGGCAATTTTTCTGTTAAATAAAAAAAAAAGTTGGACAAATGGAAATCGACGATATGAAATGTGAATCCGATTCAGTCTGATTCTCAAATCTAGGAAAACCAATCATAAATCATTTTCAAATAATTTAAAATGCATTTTGCGTTTAAAAGGTTTTTGCGTTTTTAAAATCAAATTTAATAAATATTTAGAAGTTAGCAGCGTTTTTGACAATTTTTTTCATGTTTAGCATGTCCAAATCCATAAAAAACAATTCTTACTTTTTTTTAAAAGAATCCATGCATAATCACTATTGTTGGGTGGCAATTATCCGGGTGGCAGTTGTCCAAGTGGCAATTGTCCTAGAACCTTCTACTATCTCCGCTCCATCGACGGAAGAGATTGGAGTGGTGTAACGGGTTCTAGGACAATTGCCACCTAGGACAACTGCCACCTAGGACAACTGCCACCTAGGATAATTGCCAGCGAGGATAATTGCCACCTAGGACAATTGCCACTATCTCTGCTCCATCGACGGAAGAGATTGGAGTGGTGTAACAGGTTCTAGGATGGAGCAGAGATAGTGGCAATTGTCCTAGGTGGCAATTGTCCTAGGTGGCAATTATCCTAGGTGGCAGTTGTCTGGGTGGCAGTTGTCCAGGCGGCAATTGTCCTAGAACCCTTTACACCACTGCAATCTCTTCCGTTGATGGAGCGGAGATAGTGGAATGCATTCGACAGGCTTCCGTGCATACAGCCCAACATCATTCAACTGAAGGGAAATGGTTCTGGCAGAAACATGAGTGCCTGTAGCAGTGGCAAGATCTGCGGCTATCTGTGCAGGTGTCTGATTTCTTCCTCGTTTTGCTGAAAGGCCTATACTACGGTCCTCCCGAGCAGTTGTGCTCCTTCGACGACCACCCCCATGCACACGTAAAGCGGATCCTCTGGTGGCAGCAGCATTTTTCAAACGAGAAACAACACTTTTTGCAACGCCCATTGCTCGCGCAACTTCAGTCGCACTTTGCCCTGCCTCAAGCCGTCCAATAGCTCGTCCACAATCGTAATTACTCAAATGACGTCTCTGCGGCATTCTGCAGACGATATGTGATAGAGGGACTGAAAATTTACAGTAATGTTCGCACGTGTATTCGCCCTAACACTCCACGGCTACTGATTTTCAGTGAACCACAGCTCATTGGACACGTTACTTTTATTCAAATTATGCAAATCGAACAACAGAGTAGCAGCCAATATTTTGACTCGTCCTGCATTATTTTCCAGTGCCCCTAAATAGCAGAATGCGCATGTTCCTTAGCAATTGTCAAGCATTGTATATTCTCTGATTGAGCAGCTCATACATTCCCATGGCTGATAGTTTTTAGCAGCCTTTTTCTTTGCGATGTTGTACTGGTGTTTATTGGTCCTTCGGAGGTCTTGTAATGTTATTCTTTTGGCTTTCAAAGAAGTCTGGCAACAAAAAGATGTCTTACGTGTACGTTTGTTTAGGTGGGACAGAAGCAGTGCTTTCATGAGGCTCACCCTTACAGAATAAATATCAAAAGAAATACAAATACACTGAAGTATGCAAGAAGATTGACGATTGTCGGAGGGAAGGGGGGGAATGGGGGTTATCACATCTTCCAATAATCCGGGAAGGAGACGTTGCTAATGTCCTCACAGCTGATGTCAAGAATATGCCTCGGCTTTCCATCGAGTTTTCCAGTATTCCAGCTACTAGGTCGTTGTCATGGGTCTTCATTGTCTACACCATATGCTTCAGGGGATCTTGAATGAACTTTCCTGTATGAGTCATGTTTAAGTCATGTTGGATGTATTGATTTTTTACGGTCCTTTTTCAAGTTGGGCAATGGTCCACAGAGTAACATTCTGGAACGACTGGAGCTCACTGTATCTGCTTTTACATATACACGCCGACGCAGGTAAACCATAGAGAAGGATGGTCCGAATCATTGTCTTGTACAGTAGTAGCTTATTGCCGATGCTGAGGACGCTGTTTCGACCCAGGAGAGCTATAAGACCGTACTTAGCCCTCTTCGCTTTGTTCAGAGCGTAAGTCACGTGACGATTCCAGTAGAGTCTTGAGTAGATGATGACGGCAAGGTACTTGTCGTTGTCATCCCATTCGAGTTTCTTGTTGAATAGAACAAGGGAATCCAGAAGACGCTTAAGCATTATGTTAAGTACACAGCTTTGCATTTTCCGACGTTAGGATTCAGTTTCCAGCAATTAAACCAATCTTCAAACTTCTTCAAGGCGTTCTGCAGTCGAGTGATAACGTTAGATGGCTGTTGCGCCCATACCATGATGCTAGTATCATCAGCTTAGAAATATAAATTACACTTTTCGGTTTTGGTAAATTGTGCACAAAATAATTAAAGAGAACGGGTCTGAGGACAGAACCTTGAAAGAACCTGTTGAAGTGTGGATAAGTTTTCACCAACTTCAGCTTGAAAGAAGAACCTGTTGGTAAGAAAAGATTTCACCATCGAAATCAAATCAGGAGGGAACCCGTCTCTAATCATCTTGTAGATTAGCTCCTCGTGCCACACTTGGTGGAAAGCTTTACTGACATCAAGAAAATCACGCCACAGTACCTGGAAAGGTTCGGGGGGTGCTCAGATCTTCAACGAGCCTCATATCTGCATCTGACACGAGTGGGCGGCACCAAAGCCGAGCTGTTCTTTCCGAACTAGACCGTGATTGAGATAATGGTCTTTAAACCCGGTGAGGATCGTTTTCTCCAAGACTTCAGACATCGACGGGAGTAGGCTGATAGGTCGGTAGCTTGTGGGACACAATAGACTGCTTCCAAGCAGTCAGGAAGTAGAAAAACTTCCAACAGTCGCTTATGATATTCGAGATGTCGTTAATGATGTTCATCTTTAGGGTGTTATTACTTACCTTGTCTTTTCCTGAAACCTTCATCTTTTTCAGATTTCTTATGATGGTAGCTATCTGAAAAAGAAGAAAGCTCCAGGAAGAGATAGGATAAGTAATAACGCCCTAAAGAATCTGCTTCTGGTCGACAATCGATCTGTGTAGTGAAAAAAGTAGCACGAAATTTCCAGGATCCTAGCTCACGTTACACGCTCGCCCAAAAAGTAAACCAAATGAGGTACACTGAAATGGGAAAGAAGCCTGATAAAACTCTTAAGCCATCCAGAGAAGAGTCCCTTCATGGTTGGGACGAGAATCAGATTGCAGATTGACGAATAGCGAACCCAAAAAACTAGGATGTAGGAGATCCAGTAGTTGGGGAAGTCGGCCTTGTTAATGTCCTAAACAATGACACCAGGATATGACGGGGTCTTCGAAACCTGAGGGGACCCCTAATAACGAGTGACTGGTCCAGAATACCAGCAACCAGAGTATTTTCATGATTTTCCATCTTGGGCAGCATGTTTCCTAAGAAGTGTTTGGACGTAAGAACCAATATGGGTCATCCCCAGATCCTCATAGATGGAGAGGTTGTTGGCAACTCTTCTGTCAAGTTGGGCAATGGAGCAGAGGGTAACATTTTGGAAGATCCCTTCACCTCGACTTGCAGATGGCAGCCCAAGCAGGCATACTGTGAAGTAGAATAGCGCGAATCGCTACCTTGTATAACAAAAGTTTGCTGTCCACTGCAAGGGCGCTGTTTCGCCCCAGATGAGCAATCAGGCTAAACTCTTTTCTTTTAGCCTTGTTAAGCGCACATGGTCGTTCCAGTTGAGTTTGGAGTCAATCAAAACTCCGAGGTACTTATAACTTTTAACCCGCTCAAGCTTCCTACCATAAAGGATGAGAGGCCTTGGGGGGTTTTTGCGTTTGCGTGTGATGAACATGGCTTTACACTTGTTAACATTCTGCTTCTGGTTTGAAAGCCCCCTTTTTATACCAATTCAGAACCAGTCAGAACAAACTTACGGTCACCATACTAACAGGGTGCATTTCATTGGGTAGCGATTTGCTCAACTCTCACCGACCGTCTGGTAGCATTTTCTTTTCCGACCAAAAACTGGCTAGGCATTAAATTTTCCGGTTAAAAACCTACTATACACTGTCATATCACTGAATTATGACCACCCGCTTAGTAATGGGAGTAGCCACCCTTGGCCACTATAACTGCTGCTTGGCATCGTGACATGGACGCAAGAAGTGCGCGGTATGTGTCCGATGATATGGCAATCCATTCCGCTTGAAGCGCTGTCCACAGAGCTTCGAGAGCCATAAGTGGAGGGTCCAGCTGCCATACATGGCGATCAAGGTGCTCCCACAAATGTTCGATTGGATTGATGTCCGGTGAATTAGCGGGCCAAGGGAGCACTCGAAAGTCAGTAGAGTGTTCCTCGAAACAATCCAGAAGGAGACGTGCCGTGTAGCAGGGTGCATTGTCCTGCTGAAATACACCTTCACATTGGGGGAACATCGTGAGCATGCACGGGTGCACCTGGTCCGCTACGATTGACAGATAGCCACAGGCATTCAAATTGCCTTCTAGACCAAACAGTGCACCTAACTGCTTCCAACAGAAGATCCTCCACACAGGAACATTACCCCCACCAGCCTGTTTTCGGCCCACAGCCTCCTGCAGTCTCTTTTCATATCGTTCACGACGCACTCGCCATCACCCGTCAATCTTATGGAGCAAAAACCTTGACTCATCGGAGAAGGCGACCTTAGCCCACTCGTTTGTGGTCCAATGGCGGTGCTCACGTGCAACGTCTAGACGTCGTTGACAATAACTCCTGGTCAACATGGGTTCAGCAACCATGCGTCAACTGTTCAGGCCCATCCGTATCAGGGTGCGTTCAACTGTAATGTCGGATACACGTCTGTTGGCACCACTGCTGAATCTGGTGGTCAGTTGATGGACTGTGGCTCTCCTGTCACCTTTTACGAGTCGTCGTAGGCGCCGCTCACCCCGTTGGTCGATGGCTCGTGACCCTTTACAGTGATGGCGTTGGGACGCGATTTCGGTCCTTGCTGTCCACTCTTTGTACACCTTCCCTACAGCGGACCGGGAATAGTTCACAAATCACGCCGTTTCGGAGATGCTGCCACCCTTGCTGCGATAGCCTACTATCATCCCTTTTTGGATGCCCATTAAATCTTGAGGCTCGTGCACCTGCCATTTGATGCACCAGCTTTAAAGGTTTCTCAGCCTGTTATGCAAATTTTGCAATGTGTATTCGTTGTTGGGGCGAACCATGCGTGTGCCTTGAAGGGGTGCTGGTCATAATTCATTGATATCACAGTGTATATAAACCGTCTTTTATTTATTTTCCGGTTAAAAATAACCGGAAACCGGTTAACATGGTGAAACTGAATATGAAATTGGTAGAGACTTTACTATATAATAAAGGGAGAACAGATTTTCCGACTAGTTTCTCCATTTATTCCCGGCTTTATCAACAATATAAAGTACACTACAGACTTCTTGCCCTTATACCATGCGTTTTAAAAGTTCCCGAACGCAGGAGATGACTTTCCCTGCATAACGTACTGTTGTGCAGGTATGCTGAAGGGCTGGTAGACAGGAGCCACTGTCTTTCAACCTTTTTTTTCAATTAATGGATGCTCCCAGTCGTTACGAATCCCGCTATTGATTTGACATAAATGCAAATACGCGAATATGAGAGTGACTTAAAAGGTTAAAGTAAAAAATAGAAGTTTTATTTATAAAACCTACGGTATGCGGTATTAAGCTTATACCGGTACAGTAACAGTTTAAAAAGCGTTTATTGCGTGAAAACAAACAAATGAAATACAGTATGCAAGAACGAGCAGAGATGGTTCTCCTTTGGTGTAACCTACATGTACCGTTTCCTTTGGGAATGCAAAAATAAAAAAAACAAATTTGAGAATCTTTGCCACTATGTAAAACTGATTTTATATAATTTATTTCAGCACGTTTTATTTTAGTGGTTGGCCGAACATTACTCCTGCTGTCATAGATTAGGCTTTCTCTACATGCAGAAGGGGCAGTTCGGGAACTTTTGAAACGCACGGTATACAGAAAATATGGTACAATGGAGTAGTAAGATTGGATAAAATACAACGAATGGCATGACAAAGGCAATGAGTAATATAGTCTGGATACAATGAAAGTAGAAGCCAAATAAACAGCATAGGTTTAAGTTGATTGGATAAGAATACAGCGAATGAAAAGAAAAGATAGGGTACACTATAAAACATAGCAATACACTAACTAGACTAAAGCAGAAAAAATAGCGATTGGATGACAAATAACAGACCAATATACAGGGTGTTTCCAAATTATGTACAATAAATTTAGTGACATATTGTTCAGGTCAAAAGAAGACGAAAATGTTCTATAGCACTTTGTCTGGAAACGATTTATTTACGCGATACAGCCAACTAAACCCGTGGCTCCAAATTACAGGAATTGTTCAAAGTGCCCGCCACCAGCTCGCACGCACGCTTCGGCTCGTTGCATGAGCGACCGTCTCATGTCATGGAAGAGTTCGTCGCCAGCATTACGAACGGTTTGGCATGCATTTTCAATTCGTTGTCGCAGATCCATAATGTTAGCAACTTCTGTGCTCTAGACGATCCTTTTCACATGACCCCACAGAAAAAAGTCCAAGGGATCTTGCAGGCCAGGCTACCGGTCCACCTCGACCTATCCACCGGTTCGTGTATGCAGCATTAAGGTGTGCTGGAGCGCCATCATGCATGAACCACATGTTAGATCTTATCAAAAGAGGAACATCTTCCAGTAATTCTGCAGAAACAAAAGATACGTTCGCCCAGTCAATCGTGGCGGCAACACATAAGGGCACATTAAGTTATTTCCGACAATTCCACACCAAATGTTCACGGAGAAACGCTCTTGATGCGCTCGAGCTCTGGTAACATGCGGGTTAGCATCTGCCCAATGGTGCTGCTTGTGAAAATTTACGATTCCTGACCGGGTGAAGGTTGCTTCGTCCGTGAAAAGTATCTGGCTGAGACAACTAGGGTCTGCAGCATGACGACGTTGTATCCATTGGCAAAATCGTTGTCGGTGTGGATAGTCCGTTGGTTCAGTGCCTGAACCAGTTGCAGGTGGTATGGATGCAAAAGCTGACGGTGAAGAATGCGCCAAACAGATGAGTGCGGAATGTGTACCATGGAAGAAATACGACGGGTGCGTGTCTGTGGTTCATCATGTATGATGTCAATTATCACATCCTCCTCATCCGGAGAATGTGCTACAGGCCGCCCTTGTCCTGTTTGACCGCTCCCTCAAATGTCTGTCGACAGATACAAATGTTCGGTTATTTGGCAAACGTCTATTCGGAAAGCGTTCTTGGTAGAGTCTTCTTGCTTCCACAGCATTTCCGTCCGCAAGACCATACATTAGGTGCATGTCAGTGTATTCTGCATGACTTTTTTTTACGTAAATCGTAATGCGTATGTCAAAGCACGCAAACGTTCTGAAATTGCTATTCCTAGTGGATGTACAGTAATGGAAACAACCGTACACAACTAATGGAACAACCCTAAAGTAGGTTTAAAAGGAACAAACCACTCAACCTAGTGTTGGGTCGAAACCCTGGAACTGCTAAAATATCGTCTGCTAACTACCGTGCTTCCCTACTCTATCATATTGGATTACTCGCAAACAAATCGTTTCCAGACAAAGTGCTATACAACATTTTCGTCTTCTTTTGACCTGAAGAATGTCACTAAATTTATTGTACATAATTTTGAAACACCCTGTAGAATAAAAAAAAATGATGGCATAATTGAATAAAGATGGACTGATCCATAAAAGAATAAGACAATAGAATACAAAATGAAAATAACAGTAAACATGAGACGGAATTAAGAATGGAAAAAATGTCGAAATGCGTTTGACAGTTAAGGAGGAGGTCAGGAGACGAGTTCTTGGCTTTGAAAGTCTCTATGATTTCCAGAGTTGCGGTTTTTTAAGGGTCATTACAAAAGTGAAGAATGGACATCACTTCTTAACATTTCCTAGGTGCGTGCCCAGTGATGGCCGAGGCTAACGAGAAAGACACGCTCCGGCACTGAAAAGTCACCTGACCAAGATAGGTCTATTAACAATGTAACTTTCATTGTTTCCATCTTGTATTTTAACAATCAGTGTTATTTCCTTTGTTGGAAACAATGAAGGTTGGATTCTTAATAGACCTATCTTGATCAGGTGACTTTTCAGTGCCGGAGCCTGCATTTTTCGTTAGCCTCGAGTGATGGCGAGGTGGTTTGCATAATGAAACTTGTCATCTTTCTTCTGGAATGACGTCATATGTTCTTTAACCCGAACAGCGAAGTTACGGGATGAGAAAAACCATTCGTAGAGGCAAGGGAGCGGATAATGCGGAATTCAGAGAAATGAGAAGGGTTGAGAGGTAGCTTGAGAGGAGCAAGTTTATGGAAAGAAGGGTGTGATGAAGAATGGTGGATTAGGTTAGTAGATGTGGTAGGTTTACGGTCAACAGAAGAAGGACGGGGTCATTAGTGATGAGAACGTCAAGGAAAGCGATAGACTTATTAACGGTTTCGGATGTGAACTGGATATGGAGGGAGAAGGAATTAAAAATATCAGAGATAGCAGCAGGGGAGATAGTGCAGGAATCGAATATTATTAGGATATCATCAGCGTAATGGTGGTAAGAGATGATACTGGAATTAGAAAGGAGGGGGATAAACAAAGGTAAGTCCTAGGTTTTGGAGATAGACTTCAGAGAGGAAGCTGCTAAGGGGGAAGCCCATACCTAGATCAGAGGGTTGAGAGTAGTAGGAATTTTTAAAGGTGAAATAATTTTTGTTAGATATGACGGAGAGAATAGCGAAGAGGTCGATGGAGTCAAAAACAGGGAAGGAAGATAAACAAAGAAAACGTGCAAGGATGGAGGACGGGGACATTAGTGTACAGGTTAGTTAAGTCGAGTGACATGAGGCAGTGGAACTCGTTAGTGTGGAAGGAAGAAAGACTATCGGTAAGGGTAAAGGAGTTTTTAACATTATAGGTATTAGGTAAGATATTAAAGTTGAAGAGGAAAGAGGAGAGATTTGGCAACAACATGGGAAGGGGCTGGGGAATAGTTAACAATAGGGCGTATGGGCATATTAGGCTTATGGATTTTGATAAGGGCATTAAGGGTAGGGGACGAGGGGTGGGGGGAATAAGACGACGAAGGTGTTTAAAACGAGGGGATTTGTTAATAACTGAGATGATAGCTCTATGCTATTTAGGGGTGGAGTCGGAAGGCGAGAGGAAAAATTGTTGAAGAAAATCACCGACCTTGGATATGTAAAGAAAACGGTATAGGATGACAGAAACGTTTCCTTTGTCAGCTTTGACAGTCAATGCGTCGGCTTCAGAGAGCTTCTCCTTTATGGATATGGCGGCGGTAGAATCGGTGATTTGCTCACGGGGGAGGTAGGAGGCCTTAGCGTCATTGTAGGATTTCCGAATGAGATGGCCGGCTATGGCGTGAACTGGAGGGCGATCAGTTGGAGGTAGGGAGGAAATAGCGCGTTCGGTGTTTGAGATGATGGAATGGACGTCAGCTTGGTTGGGCTTCTTGTGGATGATGTGCTTCAGGCCTTTTTCCAGGAGGAGTGCTTCATTATCGGAGAAAGAGATTGAAGTGAGGTTAACAACATTCTCATGGAAGTTGAAATCCTGTGAAACTGTAGAGGTACGATTGGGAAAACGAGGGCGACGCAGGTCGTCGAGTTTTCGGCATAAGGTCATGAATTTGTGCTGTCGAATGGAGTCCAAGCTGATTTCATCGTCTATCAATGGCATGAGAATATCCAGTGGCACAATTGAGGAAACTTGCAAGTGAAGTCTATAGAGGCGTTGTTTTTTTAGAATACAGGATGGAAGTAGTTCTAGTTACCCATCCAGGTTCGTATGGCAGCAGACTTCGCGGCTTGGGCTGCAGTCGACCTATTGCGGATGATGACACGGGCGTATTTCGATTCGAGACGTTCACGTAGGCAAATACGGTTGAAGCATTTGTTCTGGAGAGTGGCAGCGAGTTTCCTCTAAGTGTGGAACATCTTATAGATGAGGAAGGTAGCTAAGATCAATAAATTGGGAGTTCTTAGTATTGTGTCTATCAATGAAATTGGTAGAGACTTTACAATCCAATAAAGGGAGAACAAAGTTTCTGACAAGTTTCGCAAAATAAACACCACCACTTATCTATTCCTGGTTGACTTGTTTAACTATGCGTCATCGCGAGTGCTGACTGAATAATTTTCCCGGCATCTTTTTCTCTCCTTGTTTCCTCAAAGGTTGAAATTTAGTGATTGGTTTGTTTAATTTTATTCAATCTTCTGTAGTGGCAAATAATAAATAGGAGCGACTTCGTGCGTTTTATGTTCTACGCGTGAATATTCCAGCGCACGGTGTCCAGAAGGTGCTCCATACGTGGACTTTTCTCCCCCTCTTTTACGAGTTTTATATTATTGTTTTCTTTAAGCAAAGAATGGATTTCTACGAAATCGGTGATGTTCTACAATTTTGTAATTGGAATGTTTTTCTCTATCATGGTTCAAAAGTTAGTTAGGTTAGGTTAGGTTAGCATTGTAAAACTTGTGAATATCTGTTGATTGTATCAGTTATGTCAAGCTTTATATGTAAAAAATATTATCAAGGATCACGAAATGTAGTTTGCTAAATAAAAAATGTACAGGGTTAGCGAGAGAGCTCTGGAGTGCTACTGCTCCAAATGAGAGAAAATTTGTACTAAAGATAATTCAAATGATGCGCTTATTTATTAAATAAAAAACTTGTACAAAAATCCGTCGATAAGTGGCGCTGGAGCAAAGCCATAAATATTGAATATTATTGCACATCTGTTTAATGTGTCCCCCTTCATTTTAATCGCAAAAGCATATTTTTTTACAGCTGCAACGGAGTTTTGTTGGTTCTGGTAGAACCAGTAACAGTAATTTTTCCTTGCAACGTAGGCATGATATGCAGATAAGTTCGTGCACAATCCGCCTTCTTATCCAAGGAATAATGATGCGCTGTAACACGAATGGTGTTTCACTTGTTCAATGTATACAAATCAACGAGATTAAAGGGAAAATGACTCTAAAAATATCGCTATCGAGATAATAAATAATCAGAAAGAATGTAGCATAAAAAAAGAAAAAGTTTTTAAGAAAGAGGCAACAAATAAATTACGGTAAACAACCTATTAATCCTGGTTGCCCGGGCGTATGAACATCGACAAAAAATCAGCAAACAGATCCGAGTTGTCAGCTGGTCGGTAGGTGTCGGAAAACTAGTCGGGAAATCATTGCGGAATTCACGTTTCAAAGTGCCAGTAATGGAGGCCCGCATTATGAAAATTAACAATTATGAGAAATATCCAACAGCAAATATGGAATCTAGCATTCAAAAATGTAGTGAGAGGTTTAATGACACAAATGTAGAACTTACTGAGAATAAGAGCTTTAAAACCTCAACGTTTGGCCAGAAGAGAGGAGGTGCCATAATTTGAAGAATTCTCTAATGACCTGTACAGATATTTTTCCCCAAATGTTGGAAAAATGGATTTTTATGTTAAATTTAACATATTTTACTTATGTTAAATATTCTGTATACCCAAAACATGGCAATCATAGAAACACAAAAAATTTGTTCTTTTGGGATAGTGTTATTGATTCTGTTGGAACTCAATGCAAGAACTTTTCCATGCTTCTGAATGTTCTGTTGTGCATTCCGACACACGTTGTAGATTTTCAACGATAAAAAATTATTAAAAATATCAATTTTTACAATTTCCGGTGATTACTGATTTGATGCGAATAATATTGCAAAGCGACGATATCAAAAATGTTAATCCTGATAAAGCTGTTAGTTTATGGTTTAACATTGAGATCGGTCCAAACGGTCCTTTATTAAATCCTATGGTAAGGGTAAACTGAAAAGGCCTGAAACTGATATTGTATAAAGTGAGATTGAAGGTGCTGGGTGGCATTATTGAAACAACAAGACCAGTAACTGTGAGTCAGAAGGTAATTCAGACCCTGTGTAATATCAGTGATTACACAGATTAATTCTAAGATTTCATTAGACAATAAAATCTTGTAGACATTCCAAGTAGGAGCTTTAGCAGTGAAGCAGAAATTCATTTATACATTTATTAAAAAGAAATTAACTTTCCCCTCCCCCGAGTAGGGTAAGGCAAGTAGCAGATCCTGCGGTCATCTATTTTTACCCTTTTATCTGCATTTTTTACCTCTCAGCAAGTTTTTTTAATCAAAAAATTAATTTTCTCGAACGTAATATGTAGAAAATGTAAAAAAGCTCGTATTTTCTTTCCTTTCTCATCATTTCCGAACGTATATCACATGTTGCCATAGTTCTAAACACCAAGTGATTGCCACCCCCGCAAATCCGACCCCAATGGAACAACTGGGTCTAAACTTTATAGTAATGTAGATCTTGCCTAGAGGAATCTGGATACTGAATTTCACGCCTTTACGTACCTAAGTAGCACATAGATATGTTGTCCTGTCTGAATCCCACCCCCGTAATTCCGACCCCAGTGTACCATTCAAAACCAAACTAAATAGTGCAGATGGAAATACCCATAGGAAGCTACATTTCGAATTTCAACCTTCTACCTCAAAAAGTGTAGAAATTATGAAGGGGACGGACTGACATTATAAAAACCAATAAGTAGCTCCATTCTTCCGCTACTTAATAATTTAGATTTTGAGCACTTGAGCAATCGTGCGTCGACAAAGCGATTTCACGTGCGCGCGCCGATGTCAGTAATGCTTAAAAGATGAACAGAAAGTAACAATGTATTCCTTCTTGACAAATCGATTCTTATATGGCATGCCGTTATCTTTGTATTCTTTACACTCACTGTTTTAACACGTGAATTCGACTTGAAGGGGTCCACGAAAAATTCTGAAAAGTTGATACGGCCGAGCTAAGACTTTGATGGTCGTATTTCTGAAAACAGAATTTAAAAAAGTTAATCCATTTTCAAGTTATCATGCAAACGGCGGACGGCCGGATAAACGTACAGACCAAGGGCGCATTCTTATAAGTAGCTTTTATTCTAAAGCTCCTAATAAATAATTATTAATGTATTAGGTATTAAAAAGTAATAAATGTAAATTAAATCATTGTTTTATGTTAATTGTGATGACAAACTTAAGGAAGTGTATGGGCTCATATACACTATCTAGCCAAAAGTAATCGGACACTTTCGATTTTAGACGTTTTGTCGAATATCTAGAAAAATACTTGACGAATTATCCTGAAATTTCAGGGGTGTAGAGTTCTCACACAGTAAGGTGAAATGGAGGAGTTCATTTTATCGCGCTCAATAGGTAGAAACGTCTTAGAGGTAGTATATTTTATAACCTCATGCGCTATCTGTGAGCTGTGTTTATTTCACTCAAGTTTGTTCGTAACCGCTCGTTGCAGCCTATTTTTGAAGTGCCAGGATTTAGGAAAATTAGGGCATTTAAAAAAATTTTCCTGCCTATCCCTACCTATTGAGCGTGATAAAGTGAACTCTTCCATTTCACCTTACAATAAGAGAACTCTAAAAAGGATGTTACACCTCATCTATTTCAGCGAAGGTTTTCTCCCGAAGGCAAATAGGGGACCAGCCAAGAAATGAACCAAAAAAATAATGTTTGGAATCGCCCTGTAAAAAATAATGCTTGAAATGCATTGTAGCTGTAGCATATGCTTAGGAGGCTTGTTCTACTTTTCTCTGTTCATTTGTATGAGAATAGCACGTGTATTCATGGAGATATAAAGGTTTCTTTAAAAAGATCGAAATGTTTTTGTAAGTTTTTTGTTTATAACACGCAAGATTTTCAACCCAATGCAATGCCATTTACAGAAAACTTGACAAACTACAGTACACACAACACCCTGCAATCAGAATAGAAAAATATTAAATATTTGATGAAATATGAGCATTTTTACTAAATAATGTTTAACTGCACATGCGCATGCGTTACCAGATTGTCTTTTGCATAATTTATTAGCCAA
>JAHWFO010059490.1:69125-89915 GCA_023313115.1 Rhysida immarginata
AAATTTTTCTCTATCTTTAATAGTTTTCGAGTTAGCAAATGGATGACCTTAAATTTGCGGGTCAAAGTCATGTTTGAGTGCGGCAATGAATTCCCCATCCCCCTATCACCAATAAACCACACTCATCAGATCTCGCCTACCTGGCAGCTTTGAGATATCTGCCATGTTACCAGACTTTTTGGACACCCTGTAGAATAATATTACTCCCTCTTCTCGTCTGACTCGGCCTAGTTTTTTGGCCTTGATTTTATTATGATTTTTTTAATTAGTTTATTTTATATGTATTTTCACTGTTAACCCCGTTTTTGGGCCTCGGCCTCTTGGGGGGGGGGGGGGCAACATAAGGTGGACTGTTCCCCGCTGTTGTTACATTTACATTTTATAATAGACATCATTATTATTTTTGTTATTTGGGGAAACTAAACTCGGATCAAGTCCCAGAAGCGGACTCAAGAGAGGGCCAAAGCCCAAGTGGCTCAAATGCAAGGAAGGAAAAAATTTACGTGCTCGTGGGAGTATTGATGTTTGGGTGTAGGAATTTCCTTACTATGTGATAAGGTTTAGGATTGTGGCTTTCTGTAAGGTTTGGTATAAGTGTGAATTTAAATTCAGTGTTGACAAGCTTTTGTGTAATCCCCAGTGTAGAAAGGATGATAGGAACAATGTGTAGTTTGGTAACTCCTCAAAGGCGTTTTATTTCGTGTGGAAGATCCGTAAATAGAGTGATTTTGTCAGCGTATGTCTTTTATAGATTGTGTGTTGGGGAAGGAGATATCAATTATATAGGTCAATTTTGTTTTGCTTATCTACTAATGTAATGTCTGGTCTGTAATGAGGGATAGTTTTGTCAGTAATTACAGGGTCGGGACACATTAATATGACCACCTGCTAATATCCGGAATATCCACCTTTGACGGCAAGCACAGCAGCTAGTCGTCGTGGCAGAGAGTCCTCGAAGGTGGTTGCAGGTATCTGGGACCATTCGGCGATCAGTGCATCCCGTAATTTCATCACCGTGCGTGGTGGAGGGTCCAGCTTGCGGACATGGCGATCGAGATGGTCCCACAAATGTTCAGTGGGGTTGAGGTCCGGGGAGTTTGGTGGCCATGGGAGAAGCTTGAATTCATTCTCATGCTCCTCGAACCAGTCGTGGACAATTTTGGCAGTATGGCAGGGAGCATTGTCCTGTTGAAAGGTGCCTTCACCCTGAGAAAACACTGTCGACATGAAGGGGTGTACCTGGTCTGCGACGATCATCAGTTAACGAACAGCATTCAGTGTACCCTCCAGCGGTATCAGTGGACTCAGACCACACCACGAAAACATCCCCCAAACAGTCACACCTCCCCCACCAGCCTGTCGTCTGCCAACGATGGTGTCGGGATGCCTGTTCTCAGATGCTTCAAGGCGAATTCTCCATCGTCCGTCCACTCTGTTCACCAGAAACCTGGACTCGTCAGAGAAAGCAACCCTTTGCCACTCGGCCGAGGTCCAATGGCGATAGTCCATTGCGAATTGGAGGCGTTTTCGGCGATGCACAGGCGTCAACATGGATGCTGTTACCATACGCCTGCTCAGGAGCCCCAACCTCAAGAGGGATCGTTGCACTGTTTTGGGATCGTTGGTGCTGACACGCCTAGTGGCCCCACTGTTCATTTGCTGTATCAGTTGCTCAACAGTGGCACGCCGATTGGTCTTGGGCAGGCGTCGTAACCGATACTCGCCCTAGGATCGATGCCCCGTGGGGCCCCACAGTTACCTCTTCGGTTGCTCGAAACTGTCTGTTTCGTCCAGTCGCGGTACACCTTCACAACGGCAGCCCTAGAGCAGTTCACAAAGGTTGCCGTTTCTGAAATGCTAGCCCCCCTTGGCCCGATAGCCAATGATCATCCCCTTTTGGAGGCCTGACAGGTCACTTGCTCTGCCCATGACGGCGACAACTGCTGTGTTAACGGATGCTACTACACGTCTGCTGTTGTCAGCTTTTAATGGTATGCAATGATTTTTCATCTGCATACTATGGGACGTTCCAACATGTTCGAGGAGAGGTGGTCATATTAATGTGTCCCGACCCTGTATAGCTCTGTCAAAGTATAGTTTGTGTGGTGTTCTCTAAGACAGTGTCTAGGATATATTTATAGTATAGAGTATGTCTCTAAGCTTGTGTATCTTAGCTAGATGTTTATTAATGTTGACTATCTGGTTATGTCTGTGTAAATAATTTGTCAGCGTGAGTATTTCGCAATTGGATATGACGTAAACAAAAGATAATAAATAAACTGAAGAAATTTCTTCAAGTATATCACAATAACAAATCAAATAGAGAAGGAAAAATTCCGCAACCTGGGATTCGAACCAGGGACCATGCCTATCGCTGGCACCGCTCTTACCAACTGAGCTACATGTTTTATTGTGATATGCTTGAAGAAGTTTCTTCACTTTATTTATTGCCTTCTGTTACAGTTAAAATTGATCAATTTTTTGATGCTTTAAGGATAAGGATGATTCCCGACTTTCAAGTCGGGGCCTGCTTTGCCGATTGAGCTGCTTGTTGGCTTCAATGAAGTCCATTTGGATATCTTGTAACAGCAATGCGGTTCATATCCGCGGTAGCTCAGTTGGTAAAAGCGGTGCCAGTGATAGGCATGGTCCCTGGTTCGAATCCAGGTTGCGGAATTTTTCCTTCCCTTTTCGATTTGTTATTGGATATGACGCGTTGAATGGTTTCCTTTGCGATATGGCATTTTCTGCAAGCCTCATCAGTCAAATCTTTGATAATGTGTATTTTTGTAGCTTTTTAGTGTTAATAACCTGGTCTTGTATGGCAATCACGATTCCTTCAGATTCTCCAAAGAGATTCAACAAAAAAGTTCGATTAAGAAGAACAGGGAAACCACTAATCCACGTAACGCATCTTTATTACGATGATGGATACGTATTTCAGCAACCACGCTGCCTTCTTCAGCATCCGATGGAAGCTTTAGATCAGAGAAACAGCGTTTCACTGATGGCAAGTGACAATCGACAAAATAACAGTGAAGTGTACATTGCAAGTGAGTGCTTTACAGGTCTTATATGGGTAAGTTAAACCAATCACAGAAATTGTCCAATAGTACACAAGGAATAGGAACAAGGTGTAAAAATAGATATATTTGAAACCTTAAGACTAGGGGGATCCAATCGGTGCATTGCTGACTGCTGGTTGTTGGTCATTGGTCATCTGTTGGGGTGGCGTCCTTGTTTGTTGATGAGTTTTGAAATTGCATAGTTTAGCAACAGTCTTTAGTTGGGATATGTCCAGTGGTCCATTATAACTGTTCAATAGTCTGTTTGGCTCTTCTCTGGTGATCTCATAGCTCTCGAGGAAATTCAGCAGCTGTGGGTCTCTCTGTGATTTTGATGGTGAAATCCTTTCTCACCGACAGGTCCTACCAAGCTAAAGTTGGTGAAAATCTATCCACGCCCCGTGTTGTAAAGGCCGGTGTCCCTCAAGGTTCTGTCCTCGGGCCCGTGCTATTTAATTATTTTGTGCATGATTTCCCGAAACCCAAAAATTGTAATCTATATTTCTATGCTGACGATACTGCCATTATGACATGGACACACAAACCGACTCACGTTATCACTCGTCTACAGCACGCCTTGAAGATGTTCGAAGACTGGTTTAACTACTGGAAGCTGAACCTTAATGTCGGAAAGTGCAAGGCTATGTACTTCAACAGAAAGTTCAAGCGTCCGCCAGATTCTCTTGTTCTATTCAATAAGAAACTGGACTGGGTAGACCACTACAAATATCTTGGCGTTATCATCGACTCAAGACACTCGTGGAATCGTCACGTGACCTACGCTCTGAACAAAGCGAAGAGGGCTAAGTACAGTCTCATAGCTCTCCTGGGTCTCAACAGCACCCTCAACATCGACAACAAGCTACTTCTTTACAAGTAGATTATTCGGACCATACTCCTCTATGGCATGCCTGCGTGGTCGACTATCTGTAGAAGCAGATGGAGCGAGCTACAGTCATTCCAGAATGTTACCCTGAGGACCATTGCCCAGCTGGACAGAAGGACTGTGAAAAACCAATCCATCCACTCAGATTTAAACATGGTCCACTTCGGAAAATTTGTACAGGACCTCCTTTTGATTATGGTGCAGAAGATGAAGATTCATGACAATGACCTAGTGACAGGCATACTGAAGAACTCAATGGATATGAAGTGGCACATTCTTGACATCAACTTTGAAGACATCAGCAACGTTTCTTTCCCGGACTACTGGAAGATGTGATAATCTTCTTTCTCGTTGTATTTTTATTTCGTTTGTATTTTGTTTCTAACAATCGTCAATCTTATTTACTTTTTTGTATAATATGGAAGACCGCTTTGGTTGGTTAGGCTTCTTGACTATCTCAGTGTATTTCATTTGGAATTTATTCTGGTTCGATGAGCTTTGTGAAAGCGCTGCTTTCGTCCCATCTGAAGAAATGTACACTTCACTGTTCGATTGTCACTTGCCATCAGTGAAACGTTGTTTCTCTGATCTAAAGCTTCCATCGGATGCTGAAGAAGGCAGCATGGCTGCTGAAATACGTATCCATCATCGCAATAAAGATCCGTATTGTGGATTAGAGGTTTCCCTGTTCTCCTTAATTTGATGTCCATCCACAATATCTGGCCCTCGGTATTTTGTTTAAAAAGTTCGATTCTTTTTTGTCGACATGGGCCTGGTTGAGGTCGATGGGATGTCTACCGTGGAGTTGCTTTCCAAGCCATGATTGAAGTTTAGTGCATGTTGTAGGAATGTTATGGGTGTTCTGTACGAAAGGTGTCTATTTTGTATCAGCCATGCAGATTGCTTTCTGTAATGGTGCTGTGTGTTGTTTAGAGTATATCAGTAAGACCTCTGCCTCCCTCTAAACGAGACAGGGTCAGTCTTTCAATAGCGGTGTGTGGATGGTGCTTTCTGTGCTTTGGAAGCAGTTTACGTTGTTTCCTTTCAAGTCCCTCAAGATCTGTGTGTGTCCCCTGTATGACTCCAAAGGAGTAGGAGAGTATTGGGGTGGCATAAGTATTGATAGCCTTGATTAAATTTCTGGAATTTAAATGTGTTTTAAGTATTGCCTCTAGCCTATGAAGATATTGTTTAGTGAGTGTATTCTTTGAGTTTGTGCTCCAGAAGATTGGCTTTTTTAAGTCCTAGATATTTTTAAAATTTACCATTTTCTATAGCAGCAATGTGACCTGGTTCTTCCAATGCGAAGCCTTCCTTTCCTGAGTACTCCATTTTCAAAGAGAATGGTTTTGTATTTGTATGTCTTTTGAAAAGGTGTGTGTAATGTCAAGCAACTGGTGCATTTGTGTTTGTGTAGAGGCGTAGATTTTCATGTCGTCCATGTAGAGTAAGCGTGAAAGCGTGTTTTATTGTGTTTAATCGTCTAGCCGTAGGTTGTGCTATTCAGTCTGTTTGAAAGTGCATTTAATGTAAAACCTGAATGGGCTTAGTGACTCACCCTGGAAAATGCCCCGATTTATCTGTATTTTTTTTAGTCGTGATGGTTTCATTGTTGAGTGTGAGGTGTAGTGTAGTTCTCCAATGCAGCATTGTACTTTCTAAATATGTGATAAGTGTAGGATTTATTTTATATAATAGTAGTTTGCATAAAAGCGATGTTTATTGTGTGTTTGCCGTAGGTTCACACTGTCTATCAGGAGTTGCTCCTTACAGCCCAAGTGATTTCTACAGCAACCCTTTTCTTGCTCATGAGTATGTTGTTTTTGTCAATATGTGTATAATATTTGTTTGCAATACAGGAAATTATTATTTTATGAAGTGTAGGCAGGTATGTGATAGATCTATATTTTGTGTGGGACCTGTAGTGTTGTGCCTGTGGTACCATGTAAGGAAGTGTGGTAATGTTTATGGTGTTTGCAAAGTGTTGGAAATCTGTTTTGCAAGGATCAGATGCAAACAGGTGGAGCGCTTATACCGTCAGTTCTGAATCCTGTCTACACGTGGAGCCTTCCAATTGTGAGTAGTTTTAAAGACTTGTGAGAGCTCTTCTGGTGTTATGTCAATATAAGGCATGTTTGGTAGAGTGAATGCTGATTGCTCCTTTTCCCTGATTCAGCTAGCTCTTCTCTATTATATTCAACTGACACAGACCAATGAGACGACCAATAATGTTGGCAGACTGTTTGTGTTGGCAGACCAGTGTTTTGTGTGTGTGCATAGTCTTTGTTTAACTGCTTATAGTTAGTGAATAATTTGTTCTGTTATTTAAGCTAAGCGCATGTTTGTATCTCTTCAGGCGTTGTGTTTTTGCAGCTGACTTTTGTTTTAATGTGTTCCATATAGTCTATAATGTGTTGATTGTGCTGCTCATGTCTGGTATGTGTCTTAATCTTTATATATAAAAATTCAGGCTCAGGGTGCGTCTGTAAATGTTCTAAAAACTTTTGAACCACTGATCCGATTGAGCTCATATTCGCAGCATAAGTCCGGAGTAAGGTTTACATGCCCTCAAAGTGAAGGGGGAAAGGGTAAAAATCATATATCTTGGCTTATGTTTGTTTGTTTACTCAAGAGATGGCGCTAGGTTTTGTTTATTTTTTTTATACAGACCACTCCCTTGAAACCGAAACTGGAGTAACACCGCAGAAGCAGGACAGCAAAAAACTTTCGTTTTCCTCCTGATGTGTAGTAGTGTTTGCACATTTCAAGGCAGGAAATTGAAACTTTTTCTGTCCTGCTTCTGTGCAGTTAATCCAGTTTCGGATTCCAGGGAAAGGTCTATATAAAAATTCAGGGTAAAACTTTTGAACCACTTATTCTTATTGAGCTCATATTTTCACGAGATGTTCGTTAGGTGCAGGGTAAAGTTTACATGTGCCGAGTGTCAGGTTGGCCCAAAGGGAAAAGGGGGAAATAATCTTTTGCTTGATCTGTCTGTCTCAATGATGTATATTAAAGATAGACTCCGAATCCTATTGTTAACAGTGACAAAAAGTGAAGCAAATTGAGCCATGACAGTTCTGGGCAGGAGTGAGCTGTGAAGTAATTAGCTGTCTGGCTTTAGAAGATTTTGAAGATTTTCGGCTCAGGGAATAATTAATTCAAGACCATTCCTCAAAGTTGTTCTGCGTACAACTGTACAAACAGACACGAAAAAGGACCAGAAATCATTTTCCACAAGCATAAATCAAAAATACGTAACTAAAATGAAAATACCTAACTGAAAGACGAACGAAACGAAATTGAAATTGAAACCATGATCGAAAAATGTATATTTAATAAAATATTTCAAATACAAAGTAAACGAAAAGATAAACCTATCACTCCGTGATTGGCATGTGAATTTCAATGCTAAGATATAGCATACAATATATCATTCAATTTGGAATGAGTGTCATAATGAATATAACCTAAAATTAATGATAGTCGAAATTGTTTCAAAGGCATCTGGATTAGAGGAATCATTTTGGTTCTATGGAACTTTCAATGATAAATTATGCCATATTATATATCAAACAACTTGGAATAATGTGTAACGATGAACACAATGTATTCTAAATGATAATTCAAATTAATTCAAACTTACGTGGTTTAATGGTATCATATGGTCCATTAGAACTTTCAATGTGAACATAGTCCAGTTGAAGAGCATGGTGTAGCGAATGGTTTAGCCTTTCGGTACTTGGTTATGCATTCCTTAATGGTTTATTATTCTTAAATATTTTTTCATGTACTCATTTTGGCTGTGCATTCACATTCAGATGAATCAAAATTTCTTCGAATTTGAGCCCGAGCAACAAAAAAGCTTTCAATTTAAACAGAAATAAATTCGTTTTGAAAATTCAAAAAGATTTCTTTTTAAAAGCTCCCAATGGATGGCGTCTCCAAATACGGTCCTTTAGCAGAATCTAAAATATGTATTTTTTCTTAAAAAATTCTAAGCTTTTTTCATGTGTTCTTTTCTGAATATTTACACACAGAAATTGCAACATTTCTTCAAAAACGAGCCCGAGCAACGCCGGGAAAACAGCTAGTTTTCTAAAATAACACGTCTGAGGCGTTGGTTCTGCTTTGATGACGTGTTGTTCCTGTTCGCAAGTCTACCTAACTGCTTGCGAATTTCGTCAATATAATATTCAATCCACTTTTGCCATTTATGTGTCTGCTGGGTGTATAATTTTTGTGTGTGTTTATGGATTGGTTTCTTTCCCAGTGTTGATGTAATTGTAAGAGTCGCAGTGTTAATAAGGTTTTTATGTATTCTAAAGATAGTTTCTTCAACGTACATGTAAAATAATAATCTCCCTGTTTGGCTGTTTATTTATTTTAGGTATACCTGGTCTCTGTGTGGGATCTGTTCCCGTGTAAACTGCAACGTCACTTTTTAGGGTGTCATTTAATGTTTCAATAAGTTTAGTATTCATGTTGTGTTGTGGATGAATATCATGGTGAAGTTCATTCTTGAGTGTGTGTTCTTCAAGTTCATCGGTGATGTCAGTGTGAGTGTTCGAATCTGTGTGTTGAGTACCTGTTTGTGTAGATGGCTCGTGTTCTTCTAGTTGTTGTGCAACTTCTTGCTTTATTCTCTGTAGCGTGGGTAAGGGTATTAAATTGTTCATAACAACTGTGAGACACTCTTCTGAAATGTGTTGTTCAGTGAGTGTGATATGAAGACCTGTCTCTTTGAAAGTGTTATATAAGCGTTGTCTTTGAGCTCCAGTGTCAGTTTCCAATTTAGTGACCGTGTAGTAGGTTTAAGGTATTGGTTGTACATTGCAGTAGCCTGGAAGATTGTAGCATATTTTTCGAACGAGCGCGGAACTTGGTAACCCGGGTGACGTCCAGGCCGATATCAATTAACGTACTAGCACTAATTATAGTGATAACAAAGTAATCCTGTTAGGCGTCTCTATCAGCAGGCTATTGACCAAAGTAATCAGCTCATAAGCCCTACTGGATCATCGGGACCCTCAACATTATTGTAAGGGTAGAGTAGATCAGACCTGTTAACCAGGGCCATCACCCTAAGACGTTGCCCCCCTCCCCTCGCATGACGCGGACGAAGGGCCACACGAGGGTTATTATTATTATTGTTGTTTGGGGGAACCTCTTGAAGAAAGTCATTCCATATAACCTTAACAATTTTGACAACGCTGCACTGCCAACATGGTGGCAAGTTTTGATAGGCATTCCTGTATCATAAGAATAATGCCCCTTATCACAGTGCCACTAGACACTCGAGGTGGATATTAACATTGATATTGGTAATGTGGTATTGGTCCACAAATAGTTTTTGTTTGTCATAAAAGCCACAAATAATTACATTTAATAAAAATTATTTTTTATGATAATTGAATCCTAACATGATTAAGTTTGGCAGCGTTAAAAGACTGATAGGATCGGCACGATCGTGAAGGTGATTAATTCCTACGAAAAATCGTTGCTTGGAAATAAAATGGGTACGCTCGTACGAAATTAAACTGACACGTCAATCTAAAGAGTGGCTCTCCATGTCCAAAGAAAGTGCGCGTACACCCCACAGACAATAAAATCCTGCTTATTGTTGCATACGATTGCGATGATGCGATCCTTCTCAACGGACAAAATGAAAATGCGGCACGTTATTAACATTTCTTGCAACAAAACCTTCGTGAAGCCCTGCGAAAGAAACGGTTTCCCTTTTTCACTATTCCACCCATTATCATCCATGACAAAGGTCATGTGAATGGTGTTGTCTGTGAATACCTCGCAAGATGGAGTTGGGAAGTGCTATACCACCCTCCATACTCTCCAGATCGTAACCCCTGTGACTTTGATTTATTTCCAAAACTTAAGGAACCCTTGCACGGCATTCGTTTCCTCACGATTCTCGATGTTATGTGTGCAGTCCACAGTGATAGCTACAGATCTGGGGCTGCTGACGGATTATGGACCATCATAACGATGGAAAAAGATCATGGACAATGCTGAGGACTATATTAACGGACTGTAAAAGGGGTCTTTCCTGTGCTAATCTGTATTATCGTGATCCTTATTATATTTCTAACCCTCGTATGTAAATAAGTTTTATTGTCGAGGTTTTTTTTTTTTTTTAGTTATCAATTTTAATCGCTTAAGTTGAGGAAATAACTTTTAATCGTGTAAATCATTGGTAACGCTAAAAATATTCTTAACGCAGTATCGCAAGTCGGACACGATTGAACTAAAACTTTATTCATCATTTAAAGAATCTAAACTGGTAGCTTCTTTATTAGGAGCTTTAGCATAAAAGCTACTTAAAAGAATGCGCCCGTGGTCTGTACGTTTATCCGGCCGTCTGCCGTTTGAACGATAACTTGAAAACTGATTAAACTTTTCAAATTCTCTTTTCAGAAATACGACCATCAAAGTCTTACCTCGGCCGTATCAACTTTTCAGAATTTTTCGTGGACCCCTTCAAGTCGAATTCACGTGCTGAAACAGTGAGTGTAAAGAATACAAAGATAATGGCATATCATATAACAATCGATTTGTCAAGAAGGAATACATAGTTACTTTCTGTTCATCTTTTAAGCATTACTGACATCGGCGCGCGCAAGTGAAATCGCTTTGTCGACGCACGATTGCTCAAGTGCTCATAATCTAGATTATTAAGTAGCGGAAGAATGGAGCTACTTATTGGTTTTATAATGTCAGTCCTTCATAATTTCTACATTTTTTGAGGTAAAAGGTTGAAATGTAGCTTCCTATAAGCATGTCCATCTGCACTATTTACTTTGGTTTTGATTGGTACACTGGGGTCGGAATTACGGGGTGGGATTCAGAGAGGACAACATATCTATGTGCTACAGGGTGATTCAGTCAATTTCTGACCATTTCAGTACTATGATTTATTGACCCATTAATGTTTACAAACTTAGCATTTCAGTATGATATTTTAGGTAGTTCGGAGTTTTTATTTCCGTGGAAAAGTCTTGATGATATGCTCAATATGGCCACCACGAACGTTTTGAACTGCTCGCAGCCGAATGGTGAAGTTGTTCATAACTCTATCCAGGATTTCTGCATCCACAAGGGTGCGGCAGTCGACGATGCTTTGTAGCAGCTGGTCTAGGGTTCTTGGTGCTGTAGTGAACACACAGTCTTTAAGGAACCCCCAGAGATAAAAATCACATGGGTTTAGGTCAGGACTCGTAGGGGGCCAAAGAAAGCCACCCCCTAGTACTTCATTAGTGGTGTGAGGCCTAGCCCCATCCTGTTGATACCATTGATGTCGAAGCGGTATACGCCTCCTTCGCAGCTCGGGGATGAAGAAGGTTTCCAACATGTTAAGGTAAGCCTGTGACGTTACGGTGCCCTCAAAAAAGAACGGACCAATGATGCCTCTTTTGGAAATCGCGCACCAAGCCATAACCTTTCGTGGATGAAGAGGTGACTTATGGATCTCATGAGGGTGCTCGGAACCCCAAAAACGAACGTTGTGTTTATTAACGTCACCTGGCAAATAGAAGAAGGCCTCATCTGACACCCACAGGTTGTCCGCAATGTCCTGATTAGCTTCCATTTCTGCTCCAAACTCCATCGCAAATTGTTGTCGCTTCTGTCTTCCAGTGTCTGTTAACTCCTGATAAACATGGATCTTATACGGGAACAGGTGTAAATCCTTTCTCAAATGGTATACGACAGCCCTTCTTCAATGGATAGGCGGCGAACAGGTTTTTTGGTAGGGGAATCGACCAACCTTGTGCGAACATTTTCGACAACTTCGCTCCCACCTTTTTTCTTGCCTTTAACACATCCAGTGGCACGAAATTGCTTGACAAAATCCATGATTGCTTGCCTGCCTGGTGCGTCTCGACACTTATACTTCTTCCGGAACTTTCTTTGCACGGTTACAGGTGATTTTGTCTCGAAATACCATTCGACAACCTTGCATTTCTGCTCTGTTGATAAAGCGGGCGCCGTTTAACAACAATACGATTTTCATGCGGCGCCGTTGCAAAAATACAAACTCCAACTATTTAGAAATTCGATATGGCGCTCATATTCTTTCAATTGTTTATCACCAGTTGGCACGGCCAAGAAATCACTCCTGTCATAAATAGCCATTTGTCGAGAAAAATTGAAACTTGCTCCCTGAACTTAAAGAGGGCGCTTAATATGCAGAACTGGAAGACTTCAGAAGAGTGGCTTATGACAATAGACCGAACTCTTCAATTTTGGATAGTGGCCTGTCAAAACCTTAAGCTACATCACATTCAGTGTTCACTTTATTATTCTAAAATATCTTCTGTTCTAAATTCTCCACACATCGTAACGGCGATACAACTTATCTTCTTTTCTCTATATTCAAAATCTTAAAATCTGTATTCAAATTTTCTTCCTACAAATAGTAACCATGTGATTTGTGATAACATGAATACTGATCCCTCAATTTTAAAGATAATGAAAGACTTCCTTTGTTTCTATGCTAGTTTGCAAAACGTTGAACATCATATTGAGAAGAGCGTTGGTTGTGAGAATATTTTCAGCCTTATATACAGGATAAGTCAAAATGATGGACCCGATTTCAGACATTCATCTTGTGATGCCTAATGAACGTATCGTAATGTGAGACATGTTCCTTGGATGACCTGCGTGCCCGCATCACTGCAACCATTGCTGATATTGACCGCGACATGCTACGAAAAGTTTGGCAGGAGATAGACTATCGGTTTGATGTGCGTCGGGTTACGCAAGGCGCTCATATAAAACATCTGTATGTGCTATGTTGTGATGTGATGCGTTTGAAGTAAACTTTGAACGTTCACCTTTCGTAGCACATGTCTCACAATACTATATGTTCATTATATTTCACAGAATAAACTTCTGAAATCGGGTCCATCATTTTGATTGGCCCTGTATACTAACCACTGTTTTGGACTTATGAGTTAGCGCTTTTGATTTACTCTTAGTTTGATAAGAATAAGCATTTTGAATCTTTTTTTATGATCTTAATGTACAACCTTAGCGTCAATAAACTTCGGACACCAAGTAATTTGTCTAAAACCACAGTGAAAAGTGCATACAGAGGATTGCAGGCTAATGAAAATAGATTTCCTGAGTATATGGAACAATATCAACATCGATTTAGAATCGATTTAATGGTGTGAAATAATTTAGTCAAATTTATGTAAAATTGCGTTGTCAACAGGTTTCAAAGAACTTCGTACACAAGGGGTCACCAGCATATAGAACTTTCCTGAAGGCTGTAGAAACGCCCAGAATGCTTTGCATCAGGCTTTAAAAGCACCGTCCACGCGACAGAGCACAGTATTCGTGTTGTTTTGAGCCATGGGACGTGGTAAGCCAGTAGAAACGTGTATACAGCAGTTCCAGAATAACAAATCCCAGCGAGCTATTGCCCATGAATTATCAGTCCCACTCTCTCTCTACTCTTAATGGGATCATCAAGCGTTTCAGAGAAATCGGGAAAACAGAACCAGGGACTGCACCAGGCAAGCACCGATTATTGAATGTTAGGGACCTACGAGTATTTCGACGTTACATTGTGAAAAACAGGCATGCTCCCATAAGTGAAATGACTGTTTGGGCTCGAGAATATTTTCATATACCCATATCCGAAAGCACAGTCCGCATTTACATCAGAAGATGCAACTATTACTTATACGCTACAAAGAGGAAGCCATTTATGAGCACTGTAGCTAAGCGTCGCCGGGTAGCATGGGCCAGAACCCATCTAAAGTGGACCCTTGCCCAGTGGAATAGTGTTCTGTGGTCCGACGAGTCCACCTTTGCAGTGATGTATGGCAACAAGGGTCGCAAGGTGCTAAGGACCAAGCACGAAAGTAATCATCCCGACTGTTACCAGAGGAAAGTTCAGAAGCCTGCATCGCTGATGGTGTGGGGCTGCATGAGTGCAGCCGGGACAGGATCGCTTCACTTTTGCGAGGGCACTATTAACTCTGCTGCCTGTATAAACATTCTTCAACAGCATCTGCGTCCATCCCGCCAAAAGTTGTTCAATAGAAGACCAAACATCTTTCAGCAGGACAACGCGAAGCCTCATGCTGCTCGGAACACCAAGGCTTGGCTACAATAGCAGCGTTTCAGGGTGCTTGACTGGCCTGTCTGCAGCCTAGATCTGTCACCTATTGAAAATGTATGGCCCATTTTAAAGCGAAAAGTCAGACAGCGGAAGCCTCGAACACTGCAGCAGTTGCGGGCGTGTATTTCCTAAGAGTGGGACAAAATTCCAGTAGAAACAACGCAGAAGTTAGTATCCAGCATGCCTCAACGACTTCGGGGCGTCATTCGTCGGAAAGGTGACGCCACTCAGTGGTAATGTGCAATAAACGGTACGGTGTACGAAGTTCATTGCAACGTGTTGAAAACGGAACATTACAAAAAGTCGCTTATTTAATTTTTATGTTAAAATGCTATATGACAGTTGTACTAAAGCTCTGTGCACTCAATAAAGTAATTTTCATTTGTTTACAATTAGTTTCGTTGTACTTATCCAAAATTCTGTAGGTGTCCGAAGTTCATTGACGCTAGGATTGTAATTTACTAGTTCTAATTCTGTTTTTCATTCTGTAATTCTGTTACTGTTTTCTAATTTACTCATTTACATTTTTTTTTCTTGAAGCGCTGTTCTCAACAAAACATGGGACTCAACGATTCTCCAGCGTTGCATGAATCAGCATCGAGACCTAGTGGATAACTATAAGCAGTTGAGAGCGCTCTGTTCCAGTCTCGTTGCCAGCTTGCAGCTTAACGAATCGCCTCAACTCATTCAACTGCCAAGAGAGCACCCTACAAACACAAGCCAGGGAGAAGCTGCACAGTTAATCATCCCTGTCAAAACAAGGATGGATTTCATGAATATACACAGAGCCATCAAAAATAAGTCTTCAAAGACAGCAAATGTCTTTAAAAACGCCACGATCCAATCATCAGAGAATATAATATTAAACGACACATCGAGGATAACAGACCGGGAGACCTATAACATTTCACTGTCTCCTCCATTTCAAACAAATTCCCTTAAAGGTCAAAGTACGCGTAATTTAATATTCGGTATATTAAACAAGATCAATACCTCATCAAATATCAGTCATATCAAAAAGCCATATGAATTGATTAAAAATGCAGAGTCGTTGATGAACAGCAAGGAAATTGGAACTGCTAAAGCAACTGAGCTCTCGTCAACAGAAAGTGCTAAAGCCTCTTCCAACACAGGTGCTAAATTTTTCGACATGTTGTTCCAATTCTTCAATGACAGAATCACAAAAGAGATGAAAGATGAAGGACGTGAATCTGAGAAATTTACTACAAAATTTCCGAATTTTACTGCTTCTCAAAAAGCGATAACGTTTGAATCGGAGATTTCAGAATCTAAAGCTACTGACAACAGCACAAGTAGAATAACTATGATGGAACAAACGGTTCCTCTCTATTCCGACTCTTTTCTATATAAAGAGATTGTGACTGGCCAAAGTACCAACGGTAACGAAAGTATAATGACTGGATCTTCTTATACCATGGGCTTTTCTTATATTGATTGGTTTGAAACTTCCAACTTTAGTTCGCGAGTCGATTTCATAAAATTCTTGTCCTTGAATTCAAGTGAAAAATCAACGTCAACAGCTACTTCACTTGGAAATGATGACATCCCGAACAGTAATTTATGTGAATTCAATTGTTCTACTGAAAGAGTTATGCTTACTAGTATGGCCAGACCTCAGGATATTTTAAATATAAGGGTTAATGACACTTCAACATTTAAAAACAACCAAATCTTTCAGCGCATTGAAACGACAGACGGCACAATTGTTAGTTTCGTAAACATTAGTGATGGTACAAATCAACAAGCCGAATTGCAGCTAACTGAATCTAGCCAAATGTATAGTGCATCGCAAAATTTGGAAATGAATACTGAAAATGGTGATATTGTTTTTAACGAACTTGAACATCTAGGGCAAAGTACGACCACAACGTTCACAAATAATTGGATGGATGAAGCAACAGTTGGGTCATCTACTTCGAAATTAGAAGCAGTTGAAGCTAGGACAACATTTACGGTATCATCTGATGGGGAAACAAAAAGAAAAACGAATCCTCCCATTACAAATGAATACGAAGTTTCATATCTACATGACGAAACGGTAGATTTAGATATTGTAGCAAAATCTCATACGCCAAACCTAGAACTAATTGATGCTATGCAGCCTGACGTAGAAGTGGGAACCAAAACAAAGACTACTTTTAATGATGAACACATTGATACAACTTTAGGGCAAAAAACCTCCACAACGTCTTTAAAAAATCGTGCTCAACAGGCCCAATTGGAGGAAACTGAATTTAGCCAAATGTATCATGCATTACCGAATTTAGAAATGAAAACAAAATATGACACTACTGTTCTTAATAGGGAGCCGATACTTGGGTTCCCTATTTCTAAATTAGAAGCAACAGTACCAAACAAATATTTAAATGCACTATCAAACATTGAAATGAGAAAAAAGACGAAAGCGATTTTTGGAAGCGAATATACCATCACAAATGCAGGAGATAAAATGGTGGCAACGTCTATAGGAAGTGAGGGACAGGAGATAATCGATGCCCATACCACTCATTTGGATGTACATGATTCCATGCAAAATTTTAATACATCATCATCATCATCGAATAGTCAAATTATAGCAAACCCGGAAGCTGTAGTTAGAAACGAAGCGAATGTCACAGATGCAGACGGGTCTGAAACAACGAGTTCTTCGGAGAACCTTTCTCCCACACCTTTAAATCACTTATATTCTCACTTTCGGTGGCGATCCGATTTCTCCACGGACTCCGGTGGAAACACACCCCCTAATAAAAGAATTGCTTTTTCAAAGGAAACGTCTTTGGAGGTAGGCAGCGAGAGTTTATCGACTATGAACAGCAGCAAAATCATTGAAGAGACTGTTTCCACAGAAATTATCTTGAAAAAATCTGTTATTGATACTTCCTCCATTCGTGATGTACACACTGCGTTTTCCTCCTCTTGGTCTAGAGTTTATCGTGAAGAAGATGAAGAATTCACTACTCGTTTAGATTCCAATTGGTTTGAAAGTACCAGCGACAGTAATGACGTTCAGGGTGCTCAAGTTGGTAAAATCAACCTTTCCATAGATGGAGTAAGTAGAGACGCAGCGCCTTTGAACACTGGAGAACAATTAGGTGAAACTTTACACTCAGATCTAGAGTGGGTTGATAAAACAACTGATGAGCCAGAGAGCGAAGAGAAGCTAATGGCCCTTATCCAATTGCGGAGCTCAACGGCCGTCTTTGCAGACGGAATTACAAACGACAAAGCAACAACGTCTCCTAGTAAAAAAAGTACACGTCCCCTTTCTTATAACAGAGTCTCTCCTGTCAACTTAGAAATCATTACAACCGAGGGATCAAAGGAACCGAGAAGCACGTTCTCAATCGGGAATGACCACCAACTAGTGATGACACCAATAGACGATGCAGTCGTAACGATACGCTCGGACACGAAAGACGGTGATGACGAAGTAATGGAAAAGGGAACGGTCCTGAGCACCTCTTTTTCCAGAGTCGACAACCAATCATTCCACCTCGAAGAGAAACCGAATCTGCAGATTTCCTCCGACGCCGACATCCTTGCACCCTTTACCCTCTTCTCATGGTTCGTAGTGATTATGATGATCCACCAATGGAGATGAGAAGGACATCGTCATGTTTTCTGTCAACAATACAACCTATATTGCTGTAAAAATAAACGTGGCGAAAAGGCGAAGCCATTGTTGACGTGTAAATGAAAAATTGATAATTGATTATTATTAAAGAAAATAAACAAGCAAAAAAAAAAATCAACCACAGCCTTTAACTTTATTACGTTTCTAGAAAACGAGAGAAACGGGTTCCCTTTGTTGAAAACGTGTTTCTTTTTTTTAAAATCCATTTCTGTTCAGTCAGCTGCGAAATTTGATTTCTTGAGGGATAAAATAGTTGTCGAAGTTTCGATCTCCATTTGTCGAGAGTGTGTAAGTAGAAGCCACTACATTTCACGGATTTAATTTCTATACGAATTGGAACCCGGTCCTGAAGGCGATATTTGATGCTCCAGAAACGGTTGGAAAACTTATTTCTTTTGGTCAATTAAGGACTAACCCATTCTCACAAAACAATGATACTTCTTAATAATGGATTCCGATACTTCTTAAACAGAACTATATCGATTCCAATTAGAACCATAATCAATGAGCAAAAGAATAGCGAGTCCCAAATCGATTTCTGTAGTAAACGTTGGTTGGGAAAAGTGAAACTAATCATCTCGGCATTAATGAGAATGAAAATTTTAAATTCGCATCTAAATAAGATAAAATTCGTGGTTTCTTAAAAATGAAACTGGGTTTACTTTGGTTTTAACTTTTCAGTGCTGTTGGATAAGGTGGACATGTGCTAGCAGGAATCCAACGGGCGTTTCGCGGTTTATAGAAAACTGTCACTTATTCTATGACAGTAGCTCTTGTTTTATCCAGTTCCATCCTCAAATTGAAAAAAATTTTTAAAGGAAAGTAGCTTTGAAACTCTTGGCAATCCTTTTAACAAAGATATTTTTGGTACACTGTGCTAAATTTTTGCATCTTGCATATTTATGTTAGCATCAAAATAAGCTATTTTTATACGAATTAATAAATTGGAACGGAAGCTGATCATCAGCTTAAAAATTTAAATTATTTAATAAATCGGTTTAAATCCAAATAAGTAACTTGACATGACTTAAGATATGCTTTCGGAGTTAGATTTTGATGATATTAAGGCATGCAGTAGTGAGACATTATGTCCATTTGGGATCATTGCATCAAAGGCCCATTGTTCGTCTTAATGCCGACAATGAGCCCTTAATAATTTCAATTAGACGTGGAGGTTAAGATTTTCACCATTACGGGATACTATCCCATCGACCTTGAAGAAGTAGGCTAAAATCAAGGATGGATTGAATCTTGGGGCTATGTATCGGAAAACACTTAAATTGTAGTCTTTATGGTATAACAAGTTATTAATATCTTCCAAACATATGGGTAACCTCTCTAATTAATTCCTGGATAACTATACTGACCATTTATGTTTCGTTTTTGTTTTTTTTTGCTACCGCTTTTTCCAAGTGTTTGACGACATTGAACTCGGGAACCCATGTCCTAGAATCATTTGAATTTTTGCGAGTGATTCAATGGAACTGCCTTTTCTGCTCACCTGGATCCATCTCTCAGGTACCACTTCTCTTAATATTCCTAAATTGTTCATTTGCTTGTGTATATGCTATTGCTGACATTTCCTTTTCTAAACTGTCATTTGCGACTGAAGCAGTAATTCTATATAATGTCGAGATCAACCTGGCAGAAACGACGGTGGCATTCCACCTTACTCGGTCCGAACTAAATAGTACGAGACGATGGAATTCAGTGCACCAAAATAACGGCGAGTATCCATCAACAGAGAGTGATTTACAAGGTAAGCAGTTGGTATTCATTACAAAAAAAAGCATTCATGTATAAGAGAGTTTTGAGATTTTAATAAACATTTCGTGATGGCTGCTACCCCAAGTTAATTAACAGGATAAGTTAGTGAATTATTTTACCATTTCAAACATCCTTTTGAAGTTGCACTTCATCTTCCGCCCATAAGTTATTTTGTAAAATTTTCATCCAACTATTGGAACCTTCGTACAGAACGTTTATAATTTACTTTATTACCTCATCTCAACAATTAAACTTAAAACATATTGATACAAAATTTTCTTCCAGTAACAACCTGTAAATTTAATTATAAATGCCTCCCCAGAATTAAATTTTTTTAACACAAAAATTGAATTTTTATCAAAAATAGTAATTATAAAATTTTTTATGAAAAATATCTATCATCTGATTAAAATGTCCTATATAATTCTAAAATTCTTTAAAACTCCAAAAATTATACATTTCTGCCGGATACATTTCTTAAAGGGGTACATCACATATTACCCGTCCTGGAAAAGATAAGACCACCCTGAAAATAAAAGTTACTTAAATAATTTGTAATTTAGATGCACACAACGAATATCGCCTCCGCGATGGCCTATAGTTGGCGCTGAGATCACTTCAAAATGGCGCACGCTATGGGTACTCGGGGTATAGTGGCTATAATCTATCCAGCCTAAGTTTGCGTGAAATATGATGGCCGTTTCAATTGTTGGACATTGTTACAACAAAAATTAAACAATACATAACAATTAACATGTCCATCATATTTCGCGCAAACTAAGGCTGGATGTTTTAAAATTATGTACAATAAATTTAGTGACATATTCTTCAGGTCAAAAGAAGACGAAAATGTTCTATAGCATTTTGTCTGGAAACGATTTATTTACGCGATACAGCCAACTAAACCCGTGGCTCCAAATTACAGGAATTGTTCAAAGTGCCCGCCACCAGCTCGCACGCACGCTTCGGCTCGTTGCATGAGCGACCGTCTCATGTCATGGAAGAGTTCGTCGCCAGCATTACGAACGGTTTGGCATGCATTTTCAATTCGTTGTCGCAGATCCATAATGTTAGCAACTTCTGTGCTGTAGACGATCGTTTTCACATGAGCCCACAGAAAAAAGTCCAAGGGATCTTGCAGGCCAGGCTACCGGTCCACCTCGACCTATCCACCGATTCGTGTATGCAGCATTAAGGTGTGCTGGAGCGCCATCATGCATGAACCACATGTTAGATCTTATCAAAAGAGGAACATCTTCCAGTAATTCTG
>JAHWFO010059490.1:99915-129737 GCA_023313115.1 Rhysida immarginata
AATATTCTTTCCATCTATAATATGCTGCTTTTATAAATTTAAAAGATCTCAATGTTTGAATCCATTTTGGTACCGTATTAAAAAATGTTGGAATATAATAGTTTTTTAGCTTTTTACCATAATTATTCATAATTCGTGGAACAATAAAGGTTTGCATATTACGCACATTACGTGTGTTTACAGTTTTATACAGCCAGCTACTCTTAAAAAAATTTTGCACAAAGATGATATACTCATATAGATCTTGAAATTTTAAGATTTTTAGCTTTTTGAATTTCTTATTAGTGTCTAACTTGTCATATATTGAATTTGTGCCAATTAGATTTATTATTCTTATTTGCAATTTTTCAACCTCCCTTGCAGCCGATGAGAATTTATAAATTGAAATACCATATCGCATCCTGGATTCAAAGTATGCTACGTATAGTAATTTTCTGATTTTTACAGGACAGAACCATACTACATAGTACATCATAAGTATAATTTTCCTTAATGTAGCACATAAATTTTCAATATGACTTCTCCAACTTAAATTAGAATCAAAAATGAGTCCTAAATATTTTAATTCTGAGGCTTCATGAATTACAGCACAGTTACAATGCCTCCATACATTTAATTTGGCACAACAATTTGTCTCATGCACTTTAATTCTTGTATTAAACATCAGTTCGTATCTTTTATTTGGTACTTTAAATTTCATAATATGCGTCTTCCTTACATTTAAACTTAATCTATTATTTTTAATCCAATCAACAACATGGGATACATTTTTTTGACATTCATCCAATAATTTAGCTTCATCTCTGTGAACAATTGATAAAGCAATATCATCCGCATATAAATAAATTTTTCCATATTCAATATTTAATGGTAAATCATTCATAAATAAATTAAATAACATTGGACTTAATAATGATCCTTGAAATACACCACATTTTACTGAAGTGCTACTGCTGCATCGATCCTTCATGCAAACTTTCTGTGCACGGTTGCTCAAAAAGTTTCTTAATAACAAACTCATATTTCCTCGAATGCCATATTTTTTGCATTTAGCTATCAATATTTCATGATCAACCATGTCATATGCTTTACTTAAATCGAAAAAAACCACAGTGGCATATAAACCATGATGAAAAGCTTCATTTAATTCATCTGTCATATGTGATAATAGCATTTGAGTCCCTTTCTTTTTCGTGTAGCCATATAGTTGAGAGTGCATTTATTATTTATATTTATAATAATAATAATAATAATAATAATAATAATAATAATAATAATAATAAAAAAATATTTAAAACTTCATTTCTTAAAAATAAATATTCGATGGTGAAAACTTAAGAGCATGTAGTTTACATTTTCATAGTGGGGCCTATTTGTTTTCTACATTTACAAGTAATAAAAAGCAGGCACATCTTAAGCGTACTTACAAGGAGAGGGCCCCAACGAACAATCGGGTTTTCTGATGCCCTTTGGTAGGATGGTAGTCCGATATGCACTTTTCGTAAAACCAAGTGCGCAGCCTCCAACTTGGCCCTGTTTTCGAGAAAATCCCTTTTAAAGTCTGTCTTATATTACTAGTGTAAACTGCATCTCGACAACTGTAGATGAATTATCACAACGGCGAGCAGCCAAGTAGTTAACTTTCGAGCGTACGAATCACGAGATCGTGGCTTCGAGTCCACGCGTTGACTTTTTTTTTTTTTTAATTTTTATAACGCTGCTTTTAAAGACCGACAGTTCTTTCGGTCTTTTCCGGTGTCGTAAGAAAATTTTTTTAATGTAAATCAAATTTCTTTTCCGGAATGCGTGAAAAAGGAAAACTGCAACTGCAAGATTAGACCTGCATTCATGTCGCACACATTTGTGTTTCAAATGTTTTTTTGAAGAATACCATCCAGCACGTTGTATTCGACAAGCCTAGCTGTAAATATTCTACAAATATTATTTGTTAAAACGATTATGTTAAAATGTTATTTTATTGGGCGCAAGAAGCAAAGACATCCAAACCTGAACATAAGAAGAAATGAAAAGTTAAACATTAAAAAATTTGTTTTTTCTTTAAAATCGATATATGTTTAGGAATTATTTCCACTTTTATAACAGATCTTATTATCATAATTAGTTGAAAATGTCTTGCTTATTGCTCTTACTTGTTAAAAATATTTTTTTCATTATAACAGCATATTAGAACAGAAAAATATATTAAAAAGTGGACTATAGCACAGTTACAAAACATTTAAAGAAAAAAAAATCAAAGCCGAACTCGAGATCTTACGGTTCTTACGCCGCGACTTTACCTGTTCGGCTGCCGCTGTTGTGATGATTGCCAAGGTACAGTTTACACTAGTTATATAACACAAACTTTAAATGGGATTTTCTCGAAAATAAGGCCAAGTTGGAGGCTGCGGACTTGGTTTTACATAAAGGGCATATCAGACTACCATCCTACCAAAGGGCATCAAAAAACTCGATTGTTCGTTGGGGCCCTCTCCTTGTTAGATCCATTTCCCATGTTTCATAATCTTACCTGCTCCGGATGAATTTTAGGTGTATCCGCGTTTGTTTTTTTTTTTTTGTTTCACACAATTGATCGCATTCCTTTAGAACTTTATCTTTATTATCTTTCCATTTAGGAGCATTTTTCTTTGGCCTTGACTGATTTTTTGTACGATTTTCCCATGATCCGAAATAAGAAACTGCCTTTTAAGAAGATCGATTTTCCACAGAACGAAGATTCTTTCGATTGTTTCTCTATGTTGTAATTAAGTGAAAAGTACAAGGCAGCACAATATACGTTGTGTATGTTGTTTACTATTTTCATTATTTTTAAATAAATCTTGTTTTTGGCGGTTGGATCCCTTTTCGTTGGATGCCTTCAATTTTATAAAAAGAAATCATGTAATATGTTCCTCAATTCGGCCATTAACTCAGCTTGTTCTGTGGGCGCTCGTGACGTGGGCATACATGGTTGTGTAAGGTACACATCATTTCCACCGCTTCCGTGTGCACTGCCATCAAGAGCTGAAAGCATAGGATTATGAAAAACGTATGGAGTTTTGCAACTGACTTCTGTGTTGTGTTCAAGAAACTCCTGGTTTTGTTAACTATGTTCTGTGGTCAGACGAGGCCCAGTTTTCCTGAGATGTAGTAGAACTGGGCAGTTGTGAATTCTCCAATGGCTGCGAGATGCAACATATCAGCAGAACTGGAGAATAATTGTATGATGTGGACTATGGAATGGCATTTTGGTGGGACCTGTTTTCTACAATGGTTGCCTTACAGGAAGGAGTAAGGTAGACAGAAAATATTTTGTATGGTTCGTCTCAGACTTTTTAGACAAGTTGCCTTTAGTGCAGTTCCGCCGCATGTGGTTCCAGCATGATTGGGCACCTCCATATTTTGCAACCATTGCACGTCAACGCCTGGGTTTATTTTTACTTTTTTTTAAATATTAAAATCAGCGTTTTGAGCTCTACAACTGTGCAATTGGAAATTTTTCTCTACCTGTGTAATGGTTACAAGGTTACAAATTGCAAGGTGCAAAATTCGAGGTCAAAGGTCAAAACTGACACCACCATTGTTTAATTCCTATCTAACTTCCTACATGTTGCCTGCAACAGATTTGTTTTGAAATTCTATCGGCCGGTAACAGACTATTGACTCACTCTGTTTAATAATATACCGTAACTGAATATTAAAAAGGTTTTTAACTACTCACAAAAATTTGAGGAACGATAACGAATTTGAACCGGTTATCGTTCAAATTCGGTTCATAGGAACGTTTTTGCTCAGAATCATCCATACTGCCTTCCCTAAACATTTGTACGTTGAGTTTTGAATCACCCTGTATGTTGATTTTCCAAAACATTTTTAAAATAAATAATTTATTTCAATTAAAAATTCTAATGCACTTTAAAATATTCCCAGCAGCCTGAATCCAGAAAATCAGATATAGCAAAATCATTTAAAAACTAAATCTTTGCTGTACGTAACAATTTTTTGCCATAAATTTTACAATTCATACTTGCAGTTATTTTGTAGTTTGCAATTGTTTCTCACTTCGTTTGCAACTTCCTATTACATTTCCATGTCTTATAAATGAGCTTAATTTCAAATAGTTATTTTCGTAGATTTTTACAGAGTGAATATTAAAACAACAAAAATTTAAAAATTCTCACACTTTCTACCTATTTCATTTCAGTATAAAATAGTGAGTAGTTAAAACTTTTTTTAACAGTCTGTTACAGTTACATCAATATACGTATGTGTGATAGACCGTATCAAGCTGATGAAACTGTGTGTTCAAAAGAATTTTTTATTTTGTTTTTTAAAGTTTAATATGATTCTCTAAAATCTGACTTTCAAAATGTTTTGTAAAAGCAGTTTAGTACGTGAGTATTTTGTAATTATATCAAATTTTGTTCTTCGAGTGGATGGCGTGAGTCTTTAGCGAAGTGAACGAACGGGCAGCCAATGATATCAATACAACTTCGGGCAGCCAATAATATCAATGAAGTTGTATTGATATCATTGCGGGCAGCACAAGCTTTGTGGTGAAGTCACGCGGAAAAGCGTCGTTCTATTGGTTGCTTTTGAGGTATATTGCTTATTCTTGCTGCAAAAAGGAAATTCGCGAGCCGGTCACACCCCCTCCTGTTTCGGCACGGTCGCGCATTTCATTGATTTTGATCAGAGTTAGTGGTTATTATTCAATAAAAGCACGCCAATTCTCTTATAGAAGGTTCAGATAACGTAACTATGCTTCTAGTTTAGGATTTAGAAACTTTTTTGAGAAGTAATAGCCCCCACTCTAAAGTTAGAGTCACTTTATAAGAAGAGTATCGCAATCGTGTTGAGCGACGCCATTTTGAGTTTAATTCTTTTCTGCATACAAAGGGCAGTATGGCGATTACGTTGTTTTGTGAACATTATTTCAAAGTCTTCACGCCGCATTTCGAGTAAAATGTTATGATGTAATATTTTACGATTTGTAAATTCACTTAATACATGATAAATAGGGTTTTTAATATATTTAACGTGGTAAAAATAAAAGATAACTCTACTGCTCAAATTAAATGGTTACATCACTTCTTTTTTTTTTAGGTCATCAATAACAAAATATAATCTGTATTTCGTTAACTTATACAATTTCATAAATTTAATATTTAATTCAAATGAATGTAAAAAGAATTTTAGGTTTTACATGGTATTTATGAATTTGAAATTAAAAAAAATAGACAAGTTAATATTTATTTTTTTCTATTTTTTTTTTCTTTTTCATTTTCACATCGTTTTTGCACTGCTTAAAATAAATCTCAATGATATATTTTATTTAAAGTGGGCAGAGCCGGCCCGGTGGCCGAGAGGGCTGGGGCGTAGACTTTCCAGTTCTCGAATCTGTCGGGTCGCGGGTTCGAATCCCGCCGTGGGCGTGGATGTTTGTTCTTCCCAGTTGGAATGTAAAACATTAATTTCCCTTTTCTACTGGATTGAGTGCAGTTTACCGCGCAACAATTTGGCATAATGGCCCGGATAAAGCGAAAGCTAATTGACGAAATTATTCATCTCTAAACCTTAGGAAAACTTTGTTTATTATTATTAATACATGCAACTGCTATCGATAAATTAGTTTCTGTTTATCGATTGAAACTTACTATTTGTTGATTAATGTCTCAAGTGCTCCCAAGTAAATTTCAAAGCTCACTGAAGTACATAGAAACGATTGGCAAGCATTCACCTGGGAAAACTCAAAATGGCTGCGATTATGCCACGTGATACCGAAAAGCCAATCAGAAGCCTTGCGGCAGAGTTCACTCAAATGCGCTACTCTTCCTATAAAGTGACTCTAGGTCAAGTGCCGCCCATGTTGTCAGGCGGATTTTTGCGCTGAAGTCGCTCGTGCGAAAGGTTTCACAGATTATAATCGCTAATGCTGGAAACGCACGATTTAAAATTCCAATAATTCCTATTTAATTCGCCTGACTCCGAATGTAACATCATAGGTGAGCGTGTTTTGATACTGATTTCATCAATAGAAATATTGTTTACTACCTGTGTGGTTATATTTCTAAATACGTCTGAAAAATTTATAATTGCAAGAAATGCTTGGAATTATTTGTAATTTCTTGATTCTGTGCCATCGGAAAAATTACAATAGCTTTCGCGTCAAGCTTTTATTGGCATTTGTACATGTTTTTTATCAGAGTCTATTTGAAAAAAAAATGGGAAAACAAGAATTAGCAACTTAGGGATCGTTTACAAAATATGTTCGCTAAAAATGACAAAATTTTAACCCCTTCCCCTTTGTAACACTGAAATATTATCAACGAACCCCCCCCCCTCCAAATGAACGTACATTTATTATTAATTATTAGAAATATATATTATTTCCTCCAAATATTAGAAAGAGGAAATTTTTTAAGGAGCCATAAATATTTCATTATTCGATACCCAGTCCACTATTTAACCGTTCGTTTTGTCACAGTTTCGAAATTCCCATCCTCTCCTCCCTATCAAGCAAACGTATTTTCTGAATGATCCCTTAACTAAGGTTAGTAATGAAATGTAAGACTACAACAGATTTCTCATCAACCCTTCATTGGCATTTGTACAAGTATTTTATCAGGTAGAAGTCTACTTGGAAAAAACAATAGGAAAACTAATCAGCAACTTGATTGATATTAGTAATGAAATATTTGAAAAGATAACAAATTTGAATGTCAATTCAGGCATTGCCTGTTGTTTGCAACATATACATGAATTTGTTCCTTATATGATATTATATAATGTGCAAATGAGATTTCATCTTGTTGGAAAAGCTTTGAGGCAAGACATGTCTTCCAGAAGGAAGAGTAACAATAATAGAAAACGAGTAAAATTGGTTTAAATGTAGTTTTTTGCATGTGAAAAATAAACATTGTTTGAAGAATAAGTTGTTTGATTTCATTATATGATATACGAGTCTCCAAAGAAATATATTTAACATCCAACACTGTGAAAAGTTGAAGACAATAACCGAAAAATATTTCCCCCAACGTTGTATTTTTCAAATGTTTAATTTCAATTTGCTTTTTGTTTAATGTCCAATATATTAAATTTATGTTAAAGTTGTATCACTGAATATTAATTTTATATTAAATTTACGTTAAAAGCGATTAAGGTTAAATATGCTCCAAGAAAGTTTTTTAACTTGTTAGTATAGAATTTTCCTTCCTTCCTTGAAAGATTTATTAACACCTTTATCACAATATTAGGCATACAATCTTTAAATGGGCTCGGGTAAAAAATTTTAATTATAATTTCTTAAATTCTGTAACGAATTTATGCTTTGACGAGTGGACAGTGTAATTCTTTTCTATTGCTATGAAGTACGTACATTAGGCTTTCGAATGGTTATGCTGGGAAGCGAGACAAACGAGGCGTGAGGAGAAGGCGGTCGAAAGAGGAGACAACGGAGCCAAGGGAATTTCTCTAAAGGTGTCTGAGCGGAGGGAAGCTTCGTCGTGCAACGCAAAACGAACCAGGAGGCAATCGAGCGACGATAATTATCGAAGCAAGATGGCCGTTATTAATTTGTCTCTATCAGTTGAAATTCCGAGTCGTCTAAGCGCACAGGCTTCGAACCACAGTGCTCCATTCATTGCTGAAAGCAAAGCCAGGCAATTCAGTCAGCTTCGTTCCGATAGGTTGGTAGCGAAAAGCATAAATCACTCTGGTTCTTTATTAGCGCTCAGCTTGCGTCGAAGCAAGTTTTATTGAATGGAGCTAGTGATATTGGAGTCGCTTTGCGTCCTAATTTCTGGAAAGCTCTAGTTAACTTTGAGGAGGAGTCCTCTTTGTGTTTAAGGCAGTGTTGGCCTAAGGATGAAATCTTGTTGGTAAACAATGTTACACGGATGATAACTATAACTCCGCGGGGATTTTTTGCATATGTACAAGACGATTTGGGTACCGTCCTTCCCGCTGCTTTATTTAAAGGCAATATAGGGCAGCTGCGCCAATATTCAAACGCCTAGCGTCGCCGTCTTCCTGTGAGTTAAAGTACCTCTACGGTGACTGAGGAGTAAAAGAAGTTGTACCTAACCATACCGCCCAGGAAAGGGCTTTACTCGAGAGCCCATTTAATGACAGTAACTGAGAGCGCGATATCAATTTTTCTATCTTTGTGAATTAGGCTCTCCTTTCATGTATTATTATATAAGGGATAATTTATATCTCTTGATTACTATTGTATATAGAACCTTGCAATTTAACATTGTAAAGTACCAAGTTGGCCCGATATCCTTTTATTATTTAATTTAATTAAACATTATTTTTTATTTCGACTTAAAAATCCTACCTCCGTCTTTTGTCTTTATTTCTCCACTGTGTATACATACTTTGCACGTGACAGTCCACAATACATGATCATGATCTTTAAGAATGTTTCTGATGTACGTTTGAACGGTGAGACTTCCACACACAACAATGAATGCGTACGACTGACAATGGAAATCCTATCCCCACACACGCCGAGCTGCTCGGTGTTGCTGTATGAGAAGAGATGCACGAAAGCCTTCTGGCTATCAAGCTAGCTTCTGTTATTCTGTTCTTTTCTGTATGATCAGAGATAACCACTCCAGATGCCGCACGGAGATCGTGTTTCAAGTCGCTTGCAGTGGAAGTTCTTCGGCGAAGAGCAGAAATAGTCAGGCATCGGTGCTGATGCCTCGTTGTTATACATTTGCGACCTTGTCCAATCCCAAGCTCTGGAATACTGGATCACCGAATCACCTTAGCGATAAACCTTAACGACCAACCTTTTTGGAGCAGGACAACAGCTTTTACAACCTCCTCTTGACTAAGGTGTCTCATTTTGTGTGAATAAATAGTCTGTAAACAAATGAAGTGACTGAAGTGCAAATTAAAGCCGATAAGATAGCCAGAAATACCTGTCTACCGTTTTGTTTTTTTTTAGAGAGGTTTAGCATTTGATTTTAAAATGACGCAAAGAACAATAAAGCAGGCCAAAGAACATTAAATAATGAAGCAGTTGGTTGGTTGGTTTGGTATTAACGTCCTTTTCAACTGCTATGATCATTTCAGGACGGGGTTATAGGGGCCGCAAATTTTGCCTCACAAGGGTTCTTTAACGTGCAGCCAGCAAACGACTATACGGGACTAATGGCTTTACTTCCCTTCCGAAGGAAGTGCGTGATCTCAGGATTTTCCCCCTGAAAAAATCCTCGTCGTCCTCGGCCGGGGTCGAACCTGCGTCCTCGGGCACCAGAGGCGATCACGCAAGCACTGAGCCACCGAGGCCGATGAAGCAGGCCAAAGACCATTCGATTTCAATAAACAACTTGTTGGATCACATAACCCTATACTTTGATTTTTCTAAAGTCCTAGGGATAACATTTTACACGGTTTTTTTGGAAATGCTTCCTTTAATTAATTTTGCGTAGTTATACTAAACGGGAAGTCCAGCCAAATATAAATTTGTGTCTAAAATTTAGCAATCTTAAAGAGTATCTGAAAGATATAATTTGTTTCGATAATTGATCTGATAGCAATCTCTCAAAATTGGAAACTATTAGACACTCTTTGATGTGCGCATAGAGAGAAGTACATTACTTTCAACTGGCGTCGCTAAGCAGTCTAATAACCAGCGCGTGTTTTCCCTATGTAAGCTGCGCTGGTGAAAAGGTGTATTAATATATAAATGACGGAGAAAATAAATTTGATACACCCCGACATCTTTGAAACTGAGTCCGATATCCCTCCGACTGATGAAGCAAACGTCAGCAGTGGTGAAAATGTAGATGAAATCTCATCTTATATTTATTAGTAAGATTGGTGATAGTCACGGGTTAATATCAGGTTTAGCAGCGCCCCATTCAGCCTTTTATTAGGTAGTGCTCAGATATTGTCCTGGTTTACTTTTTCTTGCTACAGGAAATGCAACGGACGAACCGAATCATGTCAATCTAATTTCCTGAATTATTTAATATTAATTTGTGTAACGCACTTTGAACTGATACAAGTGGAGGTCCCTTAATACTTGAGAGCTATAAGTTGTATAGTTAATTATTTGTCAAGAATTTTGACTACTCATTATTTAACTTTATATTGCATCATTCAAGAAAATCCATTAAAGTTCATTATTTCGTTCATTCTGCCAGATTTGTTCCCCACCTCTATCATACTTCGTAATATATTCAGGGTTCCCACAGAAAAACTGTATCTCATTTCGCTGACTATCCCTGACATCGACGGTCTCATTTCCCTGACCAAATCGTAATTTTTTTTAAAAAAACATGTCTCTACAACAGCTTTTGAGACACAATTTTAATATTATTATTATTATTAGTTGTCACATTATATAAAATTATTATTATTAGGCTTGTTCAAGAATTTTTGCCTCCTGGTCCGTAACTGGACAAATAAATGTAAGTATCAGTTACAAAAAGAAAATTTTGAAAATCAGTTGACAAATAAAATACTTATGGACCAGCAGACAAAATTCTTGAACAAGCCTCGTAATACTAACACTAATAATAATAATAATAATAATAATAATAATAATAATAGTATTTGTTTTTCCTAAGTACTGGATATATCGATACTTTCAAAAATTGGTATCGGGTATTTCTACCGATACTTGCTTGTATCGACACCAAATGGTATCGATACATAGGGTATCGTCCTTTCCAAGGTATCGATTTACAATCCAAAGTGGAGTTAAAAAACAATCTCTTGGAGCAGTTGAACTTGAACTTTGAAAGTTGCCATTTGTTAGCAATCAGCACCATTTTAGAACCTCGCTTCATTTCCAGTCTCCCCTAGAGCGATCAAGCAAATCGGAAAGTTTATGAAGCATTCAAGCAGTGAGATAGAGAAGTCAGTCCAATCTCCTCCAACAAATTTAACTTATTCTATTTGGAGCACTCATGAGGAATTGGTAAACAAAGCTCATCAGACCGACGATAAAGCAGGTGGTGTGTCAGTTGAGCTCCGACAATACCTAAATCAAAGCTTTTCAATTAGAATGTGCAATCCATTAAAAGAATGGCAAGCATTGGCTACAATCTACCCAAATGTGTACAAAATTGCTATGCAGTATATGTGTGTTTTGGCTATCTCTGTGCCTTCAGAGTGTTTGTTTTCTCGAATTGTAAGCCCAACTAGAAACAGATTAAGTCCAAGAAACTTGAACATGTTGTTGTTTTTGCAAAGTATTGATGACTGTTTTTGGAATTAAAGAATTGGAGAAGGCAGAATGTGGTTGTCTGTTTACTAGTTAACTTTAACCTTCTAGGCTATTGGAAAAAATATAAAATATAATATGATCTTCATTTTGTTATGGTATATTGTTAGATAAATTTTAGGGTTAGTCTCAATCTTGCCATTGAGATGAAGGCATAGCCTTCGAAATACATATCTCGGAAGTTCTTTTGTGGTAAGAGATTTTCTTTCATATACTGGCTATAAGCTATTAAGATCAACAATAGAATCTACAATGTTTTTCACTTGGTCAATCAATGAAATTTTCTCAACTACAAGGATGCTGAGAAACTCAGCACCATTATGGGTCTTAAATAGAAAAATGCTCCCTCTTGCTAATGATGTATAAAATATATCTGTGATGAAAGTCACTTTTAGTAATGTCTATTAAGTAAGAGAATTAGTCGGGAACCAATTTAAGAATTTTTACACAAAACAAAACTGTTCTGCTTTTCCACATACAGGATGTCCATAATTAAAGGACCCTATTGCAAAGCTGCGTACAAGTGAAAAGTCATCAGAAAAGTGTGAAATTTTGTGGAGGACGTAATGAAGAGATGGGAATTTGTTTCAGCAAAAAAAAAAAAAATTAGTTACTAATTTCGCCACCAGAGGGCATTTTAATAACTAATTACGCATTTAGCCACACGTATACAATAGTTTAACAAGTTCAACATGTGTAAAACACAACAAATCACAACATAACATGAAGAGTGATTCTGCAAAACTAAGTTAAATGCAATTTTAAATTAATTTGCAAAGACTAGTGCTGACGTTTGACGTCATAGATTCCTACCTGTTTGGTGCAAATCGAGTGAAAATTTTTCTGAGGGTTAATTCCACCGCTGTGTTCGGTGCAAATCGTGCTAATTTTTCTATACAATCACAAACTGCGAGCGAACGCTTTCTACGCCATACTTCGTGAGAAGAAGACTGTTCTAGATGTAAAGCTTATTTGATCTACAGCAGGTCCAAGTCCTTCCGAAGCTGCCAATTCAAGAGGCATTCTATTCACGTCAGCTTGGCCTCTACAACTTTGGGTTGTGCGACGTGTCCTCCGACCACTCCTTCTCCTACACTTGGACGGAGAACCAGTACGAGCGAGGCAGCAACGAAGTAGCCAGCGCTGTATTCCATTATTTCAGTGAAGTTCTCCCCCATGATCCGTAATTCGACTCAGTCAGACACATCGTTCTTGCAAGTGATGGTTGCGGCGGCCAAAACAAAAACAATATTATTCTAGCCATGCTACAGAGTTGTCTGAACGAAGCGCCCACAACATACAGAGTGTGACGATGGTGTCTCCCGGCCGAGGGCATAGTTTCTTGCCGTATGACAGGCTTTTCGGGCGCATTCGTCAAGATTTCAAACCAAAGGACACGATCCTAACATTTGCAGAGTACCACCAGTGATCATTGCAGTAAAGTGTTTGTGTTTCCTAGAGACTGGGAGCTCTGTGACTGGAAGGCCCGGTATGCACATCATTACAAGAACCTTCCATCCTTCCAAACAGCGAAACGAATAGTCCTGTTGAAGAAAACAAAGAAGAGGAGCGGTATGGCAGTCACCGTGCGAAACTAGTCAGCTTACCGCGTGGACACTGGAAAGGAATATACGTTGCTAAAACGACGAGCCGAGCACAACGGGACCACACTACCTGCAACAGAGCTAAGCAGGCCCATATCCGCTGCCAAAAAGAAGGACATAACACAACTTCTGCTCAAAGCCTTTGGATCAGAATGGCGGGCTAACGATGATCTCCAGATGTACAAAGAGCTGACCGAATCCATGGAAGTACGTCTTGATGATGATGATATGCTAACCTATGAATGCAGCTGCATCGAGCCAGAACCTGACGCTAACCACGTATAAGCAGAATACACGGAATTGTGAAAGGTGTTGTTTAATACTCTGTCCATTATAGACACATTTACGTTCTGTATAAATAAAATAAAACACTGTTCACTGCAAACAAAGTTATATTTATTCTTTTATGAAGCAAAATAAGTTAAATTCGGTGTTTCGTGCAAAACAAGTTAGATCTAGAATAAAACAGTATTGTATCTATCCTACCTCCACAGCATGAAGTTTAATAAACGCACTGATACCTACGTAAACTAAACCTATCCTCCTGGGATAGCTGTTGTGATTGGTGGTCGATTCATTGTCGGTAGAAACGTTTTTCACTTTTTGCGCAGAATGACAAAAAATGGATTTAACTTGTTTTGCAGAGTCACTCTTCATATAGCCGGTCCACCCTACTCTGGAACCAGCCCCACGCGGGTAGTCAGTTCACCAGACTGAATCTAGTTTTGGCCCGTGTGGGATGTGTAGCACCCAAGAAGCAAAAAAAAACCCGGCAATATTCAAATTTTTATTACGTCCTTGATTTTTCACAAAAGACTGTTTTTCCCCTTTTGGTTGCTTAAATAAACATTGACGTTTCGCAACAGAAATGACGTTCAGAATGTTTTGCCTCGGAAGTTCAAACGATGCTGTTCTGGATGAGGACCGAAAAGTACCTGCAAAAGAGAGAATACCAGAAATATTATGCTACCCTAAATAAAGCGATAAAAAAATGAGAAATTGATCTTAACTATAAAAAACCTGAAAGAACTATTGTAGAGATTGTCAACTATGGCTAACGATGGAATGATGACTTTGTTATGAGGTTAGCATGACAACCGACGCTACATGGATCGGTAGATTTTTTTTTTTTTTGAAAAGGGATAGCCACGGAGGGAAGAGACCGAGCGGACGTTCGCAGCAAGATGGATGACTCGGACATTCCGAATACCAGTCCAGAGTCCCAATGGAACCCAATAACAGCGCTTATGAAGAAAAGAAGAGTAAAGGGATAGGAAAAACGACGACGAGGAACAAGACTAATGGATTAAGCCTGAGCGATTACCAAGAGGCCTTCTGTGAGGAAGAAAGAACAGAAGACCACGCATTCGATGAGCGTGGACAACACCGACGGTCTGATGTTTTTTGGAACTTCTAAATAGCTGGTAACGAAGACTATGTATTTGGGCCATTAACCAATGAGAGAACTCTCTACTGTCTTTGCTTTTTTTTTTTGTTTATGTCGTTTCAGAAAAGTCGCCGATAAAGGAAAAAAAAAGGATGGAACGCCAGCCCGTGCCAGGTGCAAGCCTGAAAGAGGTCATGGTACAGTCGATAACGCCGAATTTTGTGCGATCAGCCTACAAGAAAAGCGAGAAAACAGGTTGTATGGAAGTTAAGGTTAGCGGTTCCCCAACTAACAACACCAACGTAACCCCAGCGCTTCATAGCCCCCCCCATTCCCCACTTAACTGCCCCCGTTAATCAAACGTTTCCACAAGAAGCTACAAATCGTTCGCTTCAATTAGTGATTTGCCGGGAAGACCCTAGAAGAGAATAGGTTCCATAAATAAGTCACGAGACTTAAATAATTAAAAGAGAAAGATAAATAAAAGAAGAAAATAGATTAAGATCGGAATGCTTACCAAGGACGTACGATTCTGCGTGCCTAGACAGAAGGTCTGATAACAGAAACGTCATACATTGTTATATCATCTTTAGTCGACCATTATTAAGTACCGAAAGGTGCTTTATGCTATCAGTGTGGGGAAACGTGTCTGTCCGTCTGTCCGTCCGTCTGTCTGTCTGTCTGTCTGTAACTCAAACTCCTCCGAGGTTATGAAAGATTTTCAAAATCTGTTTTCGTCAGTCGATGAATATGGTTCATGGCACGAACCAGTTACAAATATTATCTAAAACGGTTCATTGGCACGTGCACAAATGGTACCTCTATTTTCCCGCCCAGCAATTTTCAATGGGAAGAAATATTGAGTAATATGTCAAACAAATCTTAATGACGAGATACAAGCGAATATAAATTACTATTTCGGCCAATAAATATGGTTCAGGAAATGAACCATTTTGAAAATTGTTGCAATCGAAACATTGGCACGTGCACTAATGGTACCTTTATGACACCTTCAAAAATTTTCAATGATAAGATATGCCATGTAATATATCAAACAAATTGTGATGATGTATCATAAATGAATATCACGTAAAAGTAATGATAGTCCAAATTGGTTTCAAGGAATCTGGTTTAGTGGAACCATTCTGGTTTAGTGGAACCATTATGGTTCATTGGAACTTTCAATACCAAAATATGGCATGTAATATATCAAACGATTTGGAATAAGGTGCCATGAATGATTATAACGTAAAATTCATGATAATCCAAATTGGTTTCAAGGAACCTGGTTTAGTGGAACCATGATGGTTCAATGGAACTTTCAATGTTAAAATATTGCATGTAATATATCAAACGACTTGGAATTATGTGTCATGAATGAATATAACGTAAAATTAATGATAGTCGAAATTGGTTCTAAGGAACCTGGTTTAGTGGAACCATTATGGCTCATTGGAACTTTCAGTGCTAAAATATGGCATGTAATATATCAAACGACTTGGAATGAGGGGTCATGAATGCATATAACGTAAAATTAATGATAGTCGAAATTGGTGTCAAGGAACCCCGTTTAGTGGAACCATTATGGCTCATTGGAACTTTCAATGCTAAAATATGGCATGTAATATATCAAACGACTTGGAATGATGTGTCATGAATGAATATAACGTAAAATTAATGATAGCCGAAATTGGTTTCATGGAACCTGGTTTAGTGGAACCATTATGGTTCAATGGAACTTTCAATGCTAAAATATGGCATGTAATATATCAAACAACTTTGAATGATGTGTCATGAATGAATATAACGTAATATTAATGATAGTTGAAATTATTTCAAAGGTACGTGGTTTAATGGTATCATTATGGTCCGTTTGAAACTTCCAATGTTAACATACGTAGGACGGTTTAAAAGTATAGTTCAGCGAATGGTTTAGTTTAACCTTTCGGTACTTGGTTATGTCATTCCTTAATGGTTTATTAATCCTGTTTCTACCAATAATAAGCCCTAAATTTGGTCGATTAATGATGATGTAACAATGTATTTAGTTTTCCCGTGAGTTGTTAAATTCAATAGTTGCTCAGCGCTGCACAAAGTGCTGCAGCAATAGAGTGGTTAAAAGCATTGTTGAGCTCAGACGTGTGCAGCTGAGCAGAGCACTGGTTCAAGATTACAATTTGCAGCTATCCTTTTCTTTGCTTGTTCTGTACCATGAGCTTTCTTACAAATGGCGACGTTCATGAGTGAAGACGATTTTGTGTAAGAAAATATACAATTTTCGTTACAATTAGATACTGACACGGCTAAGAAGGTTATAAAAGGTTTATTAATGATTTTGAAAAGATTTTTTATCGAGATTTTTAATGACAGGCAAAGGTGTTGATGCTGCAGCGCTGAAGAACTGTTGAATTTAACAACTCGCGGATTGTTATCAGGCCTTCTGTCTAGGTGGTGTTGGCCGTACTCGATTAACTCCATGACGCGAGCTAATTGATTAATGTTGTCGAAGTACGATAATATGCATTCTTTGATGTTTAGAAAGAATTGTTATTATTTAGCCAGTAATGGATACTAAGTTGTTACTTTATTGCGACGTATTAATGTTAACTTTGTTGATCCTAAATTATTGATCCCGTGACGAACAGTTGTATTTTTTAAATTTTTTTCAATGCCCTGTAGGTGAAAAGAGATCAGTAAATAGTCTCCAGTCTTGATAAATGAAACTAGTGATAGAAAAAATGGTAATGCGATACAAGAGAATCGGCCTTGGTGGCTCAGCGGTTGCGTGATCGCCTCTGTTGCCCGAGTACGCGGGTTCGATCCCTGCCGAGGACGACGAGAATTTTTCAGGGGGAAATCCTGAGATCACGCACTTCCTTCGGAAGGGAAGTAAAGCCGTTGGTCCCGTGTAGTCGTTTGCCGGCTGCACGTTAAAGAACCCTTGCGAGGCTAAATTTGCGGCCCCTATAACGCCGTCCTGAAATGACCATAGCAGTTGAAAAGGACGTTAATACCAAACAAACCAAACCAAACCAAACCAACCGATACAAGAGAATGTAACGCGATAAACATAAGCCGACTTTAATAAAACCCCAGGGTGATTTGTTTTGAAATAGTGTCTATGGTTATTTGGGTATAATAAGATTTAGTTATCAGTTTTCGTATTTCCTTAAAACTAAACTTCGTTCTTTCTGCTACTCCCCCCTAATCTTAGTGGTCGGATAAATGGTATGCGATTAGCGAAGGATGTCTCACTCGAGTCAGTCCTGCTAACCACAAGATCGGGGAACTAGGCCAAAGTTCAGAGGTCGCCAGTCGACTCTAGACCTCAAACGAAGCCGTTACAGTTAATACATTTTGTGCACGAACAGGGACTCGCTAATCCGCCAGATTCCGGATCTTTGGGGAGTCCGATCTGGATGGTCTTTGAGCATCGTAGGGAAGGTTTTGTTATAAATATGATTTCATAAGACTTATATTCTGATTTCATTTAAAAAAATTTAAACCTTGGTTTGTTAAAATGTTTAAAACATTAAAATTTAATATTCAATTATTACAAAACAGTCCTTCTCTCATGTAATAATATTCGGACTGTAATAAAATTTGGAGGTACAGGGTGCGTAAGGTATTTGAGGACACACCTTCGTTTGGCTACTGCTGCACTATAGTAAATTGTAAGTCCTTTCCGTTTCCGGAAAGCAAAATGGCGGACCATCACGTAACACAAATCATGAAGAGACATGCAGCAATCGTGGCAATAAAGGCAGAGCACAGCGATTTAGACTTACTTACTTACTTTTCAAACCCGCTTATCCGTTAGGGTCGATGGAGGATCTCCAGCGATCGCGATCTTCTGCCATCAGGCGCATGTCCTCCTAGTAATACCCAAGCGACTCGAACCCAGATTCTCCATGTAGTCTAGCCACCTGGTTCTAGGCCGACCCCCCACCAGCTTGTAAAATAACAACTGCCTAGGAAAACCAGTTTGCAGCATCCGTATCACGTGGCCATACCAGCGCAACTGAGATCTCTCAATGCGAAGAAGTAGCGGCTCAACACCTAAAGACTTCCTTATTGTTCTGCTGTGCATTCTATCTAGTAGGGTAACATCTGCCACATCTCTCAGAAATCTCATTTCGGCCGCTTGTACCCGCGATCGCACTCTTTCGGTCATTATCCAAGCCTCATGACTATAGGTGAGAATGGGGATAAAGACAGATTTGAAGACGGAGAGCTCGGCTTTGTTACCCAGCTCGCGTTTCGTTACCACGGATCGCCACAATTCACGTCTGACACAGCTTACTGCACCGATCCGAGCATCCAATTCTTTCTCCTGCCGTCCATCACTCGTGAATGCAATCCCGCGATACTTAAATTTCTCCACCTGTCTCAATGAGGCTCCCCTAACATGGAGACCGCACGGAGCACGCTGTCTTGAAAGGACCAGAACCTCAGTTTTAGCCACACTGATCTTCATCCCAGCTTCTTCACATTTGGCTGCAAGCCGGTCTAGTGCATGCTGAAGGTTCGTGCGAGAAGATCCAAGGAGGACAAGGTCGTCAGCAAAGAGCAACCTCTCCACCAGCAAGTCGCCCACACTAACACGCTCATCGCCTCGGCTGCCCCTGTCTATCCAGTCCATTAAGATAATGAACAAGACAGGTGACAGTACGCACCCTTGGCAGAGTCCAACACCCACGGTGAACGGTCTTGACTTAACGCCATTTATCCGGACACACATCTCAGAGCTTTCGTACAGAGACATGATAGCAACCAGAAATTGCCCATCCACTCCATACTCTTGCAACACTTGCCAGAGCTTCTCCCAAGGACCTCTGTCATATGCTTTTTCGAGGTCCATAAAGCAAGCGTAGACCTCTTTTGCATACTCCCAGGATTTCTCAAAGATTTACCTTAAAGCAAAGATGTGATCCATCGTGCTTCGAGCAGGTCGGAAACCACACTGCTCCCCAAGTTTGTCTGAACCTAGTATGATTGGCATGGATTCAGAGAACCGCAAAGTGCAGACAACAAGGTGGTGATCAGTTGATAGTTCTGCCCCTCTTCTCATACGAGTATCCAACACTGATCGGAATAAGTCGACTGAAACGATTATAAAATCAATCAGTGACTTCTGGTCCATTGCATCCCTGTACCAGGTATACTTGTGCTGGAAGAAAGTGTTGGTGATGGAAAGTCCATTGTTGAAACAGAGATCCAACAAGCACCTCCCATTCGCATTTAAAAAGGTGTCACCATTCCTCCCAATCACGCCTTTCCACGTTTGGTCATCAGTCCCTATGTGTGCATTGAAATCGCCCACCAGGATGACAGAATCTGCACTCCCTCTCCTGCTAAGAGCAGCATCAACTTCATCTAGAAAAGTGGGTACTCTGTGACTGCGTTCGGAGCATATGCAACGAATAGAGAGAGAGAGACCGTTTCCCTATCTGCAGCCTCAGGAGACAGTCTTCTACCTACGGGTGTCCAATCTGCAACATAATCTGCCAGCCGGGAACTTGAGTATCCCCACTCCCGCCTGGGCAATCATGTTAGGGTCGACACCTGAGTAGAAGTGATTCTATCCTCCTACTAAGTCCATAGTTCCAGAACCCGGACGTTTCGTAGAGGTAATACCTATGATATCCAGTCGATACCGTTTGGCTTCCTCCACTTACTCTGATTCCTTTCCTGTCATGGAGAATACGTTCCAAGTGCCGATTGACAGCACCCGATCCCGTTGTCGCTCTACCCGTTTCTCCTCCCGGGTAAAGGTATGCGCTGCCCCCGACCGTTTCCCCAAGCGCATAGCGAATGCATTGGTGGGGTTTCTCGGAGGCATTGCTCCAATATAACAGCCGGGAGACTGTCGATTATTTTTCGAACGAAAGCCTCTGCCTAACTCCCGAACGCGGGTGACTTTAACCTGCGCCACACCCGATGCAGTATGAATTCTCTCATTCGTCGACATCATGAGATATGTTTGTTTGGATACTCTTCGTCTCACTTCTCAACCATTACCTTTCTGGTAAGGGTGACCCTAATGTAGCAGTGCTACAACCAGCATAGCTCACAGAATCCTTGAAGTACCCAAACCCCTGACCCACGTTTGAGCGATTTAGAGATATCACGATTTCTAAAGGTCGCAAGATCATTCGTCCACAAAGTGCGGAAGGAGTTGGAGACCGAAGATGGCAATGTTGCACCAGTAGCAAAGCGTAAAAAGCATGCCTTACGCTGTGACATTATCAGAACACCTGAATTTATTCAGCAAGTGTAGCAGGCCATCGATGACAATCCTAGAACATCCATGAGGTCACTTGCCAAAGATCTCCATGTGTCGGAAGGAACAATCAGAAATGTTGTCTATGAAAACATCAGATATGACTCTTATGTTATGCCAAGAGGTCAGTTTATGTCAGACAAAACACAGGAAACCGCCTATTCATATCGAAAAGGCTCTTAAACAAGCTGAAAAATCCTGTGGATTTTCTCCGATGAAAAAACTTTTACCAGGATCAGAAGGTGAACAGAAGAAATGACAGATGGTTATGTGCAGATCCTTTGGAAGTGCCCGAGTCATGCCATATAACAAGAAGGTTTCTTGTATATGCTCATGATATGTTTCGATAATAAAGTTATTATCTCCACTTATATCGCTGTTTTCTTTCTTGACGTGAATCTTTCCTCAAATACCTTATGCACCCTGTAAATGCCAATAGGTGATATTGATTGTGGGTTGTGTATAGCTGTTAAGGGCACTTTTCTGGTGTCACATTAGTATTAAGGGTTATGAGTATATTAAAATAATATTTGTGGAACTAATCATGCCTGGCGACGGAGGGGATAAGGCTAGCGCTGGGCCGCTGCTCGCGGGATATACCGGGACTGTGCCCACGTTCGGGTGATGGGTCAGGAGTCGGCATCACAGGGTTTCTCAGCATCATTGATAGCATTGGGGCGGTCGCCTCATGGACAAATGAGGTTAAGCTGCTAAGGCGGAATTAAAGGGGAATGCGCAAGCAAGGCGGCAGAGTATGAATTATTTGATGTTGAGGACTTTGTGGTGCTGCGGGCCCAGTTGTTGCAAATCTTCGAAAATGTCAAGATCGAACGAGACTTTTCGAAGGAGCTGCATGACGTGGTGCAGCTCCGGAAGGAATTGGTCTCAGAGTTCGCCAGCCGTTTAGAGCTCGCGATGGACCGAGTGGGCAGCGAGCAGGGAGTCAATGTTGCTGCAGCGGTTCCACAACAGCAGATTGCTGGTCCACAAAAAAGGTGCTGATGGTTTCGGCTCCAAAGTCGTACAAAGAGGCAGTACACTGTGCTTTGGAGGCTAAAGAAATGGAACGTCGGCACCGAGGTGAGGCCAGCAGCCTCGAACTACGTGAGCAGGCAGTAGTCCCTGCCGCCGCCCAGGTCTTATATCAATTCTAAATTCTAGACTGAATCTAGTTTGGGCCCGCGTGGGATAGTACTGAACAATAAGCGTGGTTATGACAAAATTTATTGATCAAAATACCAAAATCATTACAACTCTCAATAGGATATTAGGCCGTCATTTCTAATGCATTTTACCAGAAGTCACGGCATGGAGTCTATAAGGTTTTTTTTTTTGGTTTTTTTTAACATAGTCTTGACAGCTCCTACCGTGCAGGCTGAACTTCGGCTTGTAGCTTTTGCAGATCTTGTGCCATATCATCCCCTGAGTGGATGCACCCTGAGTGGATGCATCCGTGGATCAGGGATTTGGGTACTTCAGGGATTCTGTGAGCTATGCTGGTTGTAGCACTGCTACATTAGGGTCACCCTTACCAGAAAGGTCATGGTTGAGAAGTGAGACAAAGAGTATCCAAACAAACATATATCTCATGATGTCGACGAATGTGAGAATTCATACTGCATCGGGTGTGGCGCAGGTTAAAGTCACCCGCGTTCGAGAGTTAGGCAGAGGCTCTCGTTCGAAAAATAGTCGACAGTCTCCCGGCTGTTATCTCGGAGCAATGCCTCCGAGAAGCCCCACCAGTGCAGTCGCTATGCGCTTGGGGAAACGGTCGGGGGCAGCGCATGCCTTTACCTAGGAGGAGAAACGGGTAGAGCGACAACGGGATCGGGTGCTGTCAATCGGCACTTGGAACGTATTCTCCATGATAGGAAAGGAATCAGAGTTAGTGGAGGAAGCCAAACGGTATCGACTGGATATCATAGGTATTACCTCTACGAAACGTCCAGGTTCTGGAACTGTGGACTTAGTAGGAGGATAGAATCACTTCTACTCAGGTGTCGACCCTAACATGATTGCCCAGGCGGGAGTGGGGATACTCAAGTTCCCGGCTGGCAGATTATGTTGCAGATTGGACACCCGTAGGTAGAAGACTGTCTCCTGAGGCTGCAGATAGGGAAACGGTCTCTCTCTCTCTATTCGTTGCATATGCTCCGAATGCAGTCACAGAGTACCCACTTTTTCTAGAAGAAGTTGATGCTGCTCTTAGCAGGAGAGGGAGTGCAGATTCTGCCATCCTGGTGGGCGACTTCAATGCACACGTAGGGGATGATGACCAAACGTGGAATGGCGTGATTGGGAGGAACGGTGACCCCGATTTAAATGCGAATGGGAGATGCTTGTTGGATCTCTGTTGCAACAATGGACTTTCCATCACAAACGCCTTCTTCCAGCACAGGGATGTCCATAAGTCTACCGGGTACAGGGATGCAATGGACCAGAAGTCATTGTCGATTTTGTAATCGTTTCAGCCGACTTATTCCGATCATTGTTGGATACTCGTGTTAGAAGAGGGGCAGAACTATCAACTGATCACCACCTTGATGTCTGCACTTTGCGGTTCTGTGAATCCATGCTAACCAAGCGAAATACTAGGTTCAGACAAACTTGGCGCATCAAATGGGAGGCATTGGAGAATAGAGCTGTGAGGAAATAATATATCTTCAAGTTTCACAGAACTACCTAGTGATCATGGTACTGTTGAAGAGGAGTGGCAGTATTTAAAACTGCTATGATTACTTCGGCTGCATTGTACTGTGGTCGTAAGCGGCTGAGTGTGGCGCAGGGCAGTGAGAAAAGGACTGCATGGTGGAACGGTGAAGCCCAAGAAGCTGTCAAGGCAAAGAAGGAAAGCTCTTTGTAATGGCTTGCAAATAAGTCAACTTCGAGTCGGGTGCGGTACACTGAGGCGCGAGAAGCAGTAGCAAAGACAGTATCAACAGCTAAAGCCAAGACCTGGTAGAAGTTCTAGGAGAAATTGGAGGCAGACTATAGTTCGGCAAACAAGGTATTCTGGCAGACCATGCGCCGCCTCCATGAAAAGAAGTGTCTTTCATTACAAACTATTAAGAGTTCAGATGGGAGGCTTCCGAAAACGGAGGAGAGCGTGTTGTATAGGTGGAAGGAATACTTTGCATATCTTCTTAATCCGGTGACAGCAACAACTGAGGCACATGACGTGCACATGAGGAGCGGAGAGTAGTCACAATAGTATCACTGAAGCAGAAGCCAGATGGGCAATTAAGTCCCTGAAGACTGGCAAAGCTGAAATCCGGTTCGAGATGTTAAAGGCCTTAAATCAGGATGGTAACCTGTGACTGACTCGAGTGTGTCAGGTTGCTTGGATATCTGGACAGGCCCCTAAGCAATGGCAGACAGGAATTGTGATCCTTTTCTTCAAAAACGGAGATCAGAGAGATTGCAACAACTATCGAGGCATCTCTTTGCTCAGCATTCCTGGGAAAGTGTAGGCTAAGTGTCTGGAGAAGAGAAGTCGGGAAATAGTCGACTCCAAACTGTCGGGAGAGCAGTGTGGTTTCCGACCAGGCCGAAGCACGACGGATCACATCTTTTCTTTAAGGCAAATCTTTCAGAAATCCTGGGAGTATGCAAAAGAGGTCTACGCTTGCTTCATGGACCTCGAAAAAGCATATGACAGAGTTCCTCGGGAGAAGCTCTGGCAAGTGTTTCAAGAGTATGGAGTGGATGGGCAATTACTGGTTGCTATCATGTCTCTGTAGGAATGCTCTGAGATGTGTGTCCGGATAAATGGCATTAAGTCAAGACCGTTCACCATGGGTGCGTACTGTCGCCTCTCTTGTTCATTATCTTAATGGACTGGATAGACAGGGGCAGCCGGGGCGATGAGCGTGTTTGTGTAGGCGACTGTCTGGTGGAGAGGTTGCTCTTTGCTGACGACCTTGTCCTCCTTGGATCTGCTCGCACGAACCTTCAGCATGCACTAGACCGGCTTGCAGCCAAATGTGAAGAAGATGGGATGAAGATCAGTGTGGCTAAAATCGAGGTTCTGGTCCTTTCAAGACCGCCTGCTCAGTGCGCTCTCCATGTTAGGGGAGCCTCATTGGGACAGGTGGAGAAATTCAAGTATCTCGGGATTGCATTCACGAGTGATGGACGGCAGGAGAAAGAATTGGATGCTCGGATCGGTACAGCAAGCTGTGTCAGACGTGAATTGTGGCGATCCGTGGTAACGAAATGCGAACTGGGTAACAAAGCCAAGCTCTCCGTCTTCAAATCTGTCTTTATTCCTATTCTCACCTTTGGTCATGAGGCTTGGGTAATGACCGAAAGAGAGCGGTCGCGGGTACAAGCGGCCGAAATGAGTTTTCTGACAGGTGTGGCAGGTATTACCCTATTAGATGGAGTGCACAGCAGCACTATAATGGAGTCTTTAGGTGTTGAGCCGCTACTTCTCCGCATTGAGAGATCTCAGTTGCGCTGGTATGGCCACGTGATACGGATGCCGCAAACTGGTCTTCGTAGGCAGTTGTTATTTTCCAAGCTGGTAGGTAAGAGACCAAGGGGTCGGCCTATAACCAGGTGGCTAGAATACATGGAGAATCTGGGTTCGAGTCACTTGGGTATTACCAGGGAGGACATGCGCCTGATGGCAGAAGATCGCGATCACTGGAGATTCTCCATAGGGCTGCTACCCCCGCGACCCTAACGGATAAGCGGGTTTGAAAAATAATTAAGTAAGTAAGTGCCATATCATTATAAGAGAACGTCCCATAGCATCTCATAGGTTTGCTACGGATGCAACTTTATTTTTGAAGATGAATGTACGTATTTGGCGTTCCATATCTCGGATGTTCTTTTGTGGTAAGAGGTCTTTCCTTCCTATAATGGCAATTCTACGGCACATTTTCTTATTATTTTTTCATTAAGAGTTTACTTTTTACTCTTCTCACATCGATTTATATTACATTGCTTCTGTTATCGATCTAAATATTTGTTCTCGCTAAGACTCCTGTAAAGTAGATCCAGCAATGTGACAAACTGGTGTCACCTTTCCAAGAATTGAAATTGAAAACATTTGTAAAATTTTCTATAATAATTAATTGAAAATATTTGTGATCACGTTTTAAAGTATTGCCATAAGTTTGTGGTCTATTTTTTTTTACTGCAAACATATAAGAGTATGTTGAAATGGAATTTTCGAGAAGGTAGTATACATTTCTGGCGGATGAAATTGCGTACTTCATTATCGTTATTTGGAAATGAAAATTGATTATAATCATTTTGCTTTATACTACTCGTAAGGTCTCCCAGCATGCATTATTGTTTCTAATCTGTGCGCTTATCATTTGCATGGACTTTCAACACAATCTTTGAGTGGTTCTAACATAGTGACAATACACGGAACATTCTTTGCATTACAGAAATAAGGTTTTATTCTAAACATAAATAACGAATTAAGTTAAATAACAGACTACGTGGACTTTCGGTAGAAATTTTTTATTTTTATGATGAGCTGTTTACTATTTCTGGCGTTAACATGAAAAAAGTAGACTAATAAGTTGACAAAATGGATTTTTCGTTTTAATTTTACTACATGTATTTTCTACATTTTCCACATCTTTTTTGCAACAAAATCAGTCATTTTAGAGTTCTGAAAACAATGTTATTGCTTCTCCTGTAAAATTTGATTCTTGTGACTTATTACCTTTTCCATGTCGCCTCTTCCGACGAAAAAAAAAATTTCGTTCCGATATAGTTACTTGAAATTTCCTTTCAAAAAACGTTGTTTTATACAGGAAGAAAGGAAAATTATTCACAAGCATGCTAATTTAGAAAAAATATCATTTCATTAAACAATTTGTGGGTGAAGCATCTGGTTCGTGTGAAGGGATTGTTTTAGAGGGGGTTTCTAAGCTTGTCTATTTTATTCTTGTGATGTAAGTAACAATGTATAAACAAAATAACAATCTAGTAATAATGCTTTCTTGAAAATTTATATTTTTTAGTTCGTCGGAACAGTAGTAGCCTTGCAGAGGAGGAATGTCGCCGGTTCAGCGGAGTTTTACGCCACTCCTCGAACTTATTGCAGAAAGCACCTGCCAAAGCGCAAAAGATGGAAAACTGTCTGTAAGAATATTTTCATTTTTGACACAAGCTCTAACAAATCTATTATTAGTTCTTGCTTTAAACAAAAATAATATACGGTGTCCCTAAAGTCACTGTTTAGGCGATATAGGACAGATTCTAAATAATTGTTTTAATAACAATTGTTTGCAATTTTCTATGTAATATCTACCTATTTATAAAGTTCCCATTGTTTCCCGTATTTTAATGAGTTTGTTTGAAGATAATTTCTTAAATACTTGAAGATATATTCTGATAAGCAGCAAATCGCTTTGAGACATTGATGGCGCTATGTAAAAAACTTGTAATTAAAGTATTAAGCTATGGATTTTCAAATTTTTATTTTTAAAATAGCTCTATTTCGCTTAAATGTGTACATAATACACTGATTGGACACATTCGATTTTAGACGTTCTGTCGAATATCTAGAAAAATACTTGACGAATTATCCTGAAATTTCAGAGGTGTAAAAAGAATGTTACACCTCATATATTTTAGCGAAGGTTTTCTCCCGAAGGCAAATAGGGGACCAGCAAAGAAGTGAACCAAAAAAATAATGCTTGAAATGCATTGTAGCTGTAGCATATGCTTAAGAGGCTTATTTTACTTTCCTGTGTTCATTTGTATGAGAATAGCACGTATATTCATGGAGATATAAAGGTTTCTTTAAAAAGGTCGAAATATTTTCGTAGGTTTTTTGTTTATAACACGCAGGATTTTCAACTCAATGCAATGCCATTTACAGAAAACTTGACAAACTCCAGTACAGACAACACCCTGCAATCAGAATAGAAAAATATTAAATATTTGATGAAATATGAGCATTTTTACTAAATAATGTTTAACTGCGCATGCGTTACCAAATTGTTTTTTGCATAATTCATTAGCCAAATGTATAGAGCTACTCTTAGAAAAAGCCCAAGTAAATATCGTGAAAATTGAGAAAGATATCGCCGATAGAATGAGTTGAATTTCAGTTGCTCTCAAAAATGAACAAAACGATAAGGGGCTTTCTCCAAACTTTTATTTTTGGATCGAACACCAGTATCAACTTCTTTTTCAATATTTTTTCATGTTAGCGTAAGGAGAAGAGGTCGATACTGGTGTCCGATCCAAAAATAAAAGTTTGGAGAAAGCCCCTTATCGTTTTGTTTATTTTTGAGAGCAACTGAAATTCAACTCATTCTATCGGCGATATCTTTCTCAGTTTTCACGATATTTGCTTAAGCTTTTTATAGGAGTAGCTCTATACACTTGGCTAATAAATTATGCAAAGGACAATTTGGTAACGCATGCGCATGCGCAGTTAAACATTATTTAGTATAAATGCTCATATTTCATCAAATATTTAATATTTTTCTATTCTGATTGCAGGGTGTTGTGTGTACTGTAGTTTGTCAAGTTTTCTGTAAATGGCATTGCATTGGGTTGAAAATCTTGCGTGTTATAAACAAAAAACTTACAAAAACATTTCGACCTTTTTAAAGAAACCTTTATATCTCTATGAATCTACGTGCTATTCTCATACAAATGAACACAGAAAAGTAAAACAAGCCTCTTAAGAATATGCTACAGCTACAATGCATTTCAAACATTATTTTTTACAGGGTGATTCCAAACATTATTTTTTTAGTTCACTTCTTTGCTGGTCTCCTATTTACCTTCGGAAGAAAACCTTCGCTGAAGTATAAGAGGTGTTACATCCTTTTTACACCCCTGAAATTTCAGGATAATTCGTCAAGTATTTTTCTAGATATTCGACAAAACGTCTAAAATCGAAAGTGTCCGATTACTTTTGGCTAGATAGTGTTTCTGCCAGGTAGGTTTCATAATTCTTTTTACTTTGCAAAATACCATAGATGGTGACTTTAGGGACACCCCTTACTGCTGATTTAATACGATAAATATAAATGAATGCCGATGTATTGCATGATCTAAGTTGGGGGTATCCATTTTAAAAACGACTTCACTTACGTTATCATTGGATAAAGATATGGGTGGATATTTTTGGGTACAATTTCAGTACCTATCTAAAAATAGCATTGATTAAATCAGAAAATCAAAAAAAAAATTATCTGATGTTGAAAATAATATAATATAGGCTCAAGAATTTGCTTTACCTGTGCTTCAGGGTCAAGAAGAAATCCAGATTTCAAGTGAATGTTTTAATGATTGTCATGAGAGTTACCATGATTTTCCCTAGAAAAACAGGTCTTCCAATTTTAATTTATATCTAATTAATAGCATTTCAGTCCTACAGTGATGTGCAAAATATATTTTCCATCAAATCCCATGTAGTTAGGATTATAACAGATTTTGTGAGGAAAATTATTTTGAGTGTTACTGTCATGAGTCACTCCACATCAGTTTGTTTTAGTAACTCATTTTTGGAAAGCTAGTCATGGGCGAGTGCACCTGATGTTGTTGGAGGAGCATTAAAACGAACAGCAGATCAAATGGTTAATAATGGCACTGATATATGCACTGCTCAATAGCTGTTTACCAGACTACAGCATGCAACTAAAATAAAGTCTGTAACACTCCTATGGGATCAGACAATTTTTTTAAAAAATTAAATTTTATTTCTTACATATTTGTAGGAAATATTTTGTACGATAAAAGATAAAACAGTGTAATATCCACGTAAATTTTTGCGGCGATTCGCGTAGTTGTTTCCCAGAAAAAAAATATTTTCATATTTAGTACTGTTCCACTTCTATGGAATCACCCAAAATTTGCATAAATTAAATTAACCAATGAAATGAAAACTTCCGGATATAATGCTGACTGCTTACTGAATGCGTCAGAACTACACTACTGTTTATAAAAATCGCAACACCCTGATGGAATAGCCCAATCTGCATTAAATTTGGAGCATTTGCATATCATGGGTGAGAAAAGAAACCATTAGATTTTCAGGTCAATACAATGCGTTTTATTGTCACATTAGTATCGGGTGAAACCACCGTGGGATGCAATTGCAGCCTCTAAACGTCGTGGCATTGAGTCAAACAAGCTCTGAATAAGGGCCTGGGGAATGTCCTGCCATGCTCTGTCTACACGGGTATACAGTTCATCCACAGTTGCTGCCGCAGGAGTCTGAAGAGCCAATCGATGAGCAACCCTGTCCCACACATGTTCGATTGGGGATATGTCTGGTGAACGAGCAGGCCAGGGGAACAAGGGCGTCTGATGTGC
>JAHWFO010059491.1:27534-57959 GCA_023313115.1 Rhysida immarginata
AAGTAAGCCTAATCTAATGGTCATATCATCAATGCCTTTGTAGTTATACCAATTCCTTTTTGTTATCACTCGACAGAAGTGGATATACCGGTGCATGAATTTGTGTTGCCTTCGCATTTTCAACGTATACAGTTCTGATCCTCAAAACAGAAATTTCACAGGAACATCAGAAATAACAACCCTTTTGCACGTGCGTACAAGATGATGAGGGATGTCAGGAAACTTTTAAATGTCGATAATGCGATCACAGAAGAAATAATTTGCCAACTGTCAATGTGGTAACAGCAGTGTTTGAAGCCGACGATGGAGAACCAACCACCATTTAAGCGAGATCTATGCATGGGGAACAACTTATAACAAATGCCGATTTGGAGTCCGAACTGTAATCCAATGACCTACCCGTTGCTGTGTCTTTGGAGAAGAAGGCTGGAAGATAAAATTCAGGAGAATTGAAGGGACGAAACTCAGCATGTTAGCCTTCTATTCCTACAAACTGTACGAAAGGCCAGGACTGTTTAATCCGGTGTTGCAGGTGGGAAAACTCACTCAGCAGTATACAGTATTGTGGACGCGTTTTAAAAGTTGAAGGAGGCCGGCTAAAATCAGAAGACTTTGAGAGTGGAGGCTTACCATTTGGCTTAATGGATTACACAAAATCAAGCTGTTCAAAACTTTAATTTAAAAGCAAAAAAAGGCCTGTGTTCTACCTACGTCATTTACCGGGAGCAAATCTGCATTGCAACAAAACTACCAGGATCTCTTCGTCACACTTACATGCAATCCAAATTAGACTGAAATAATAAAACAGCTGGCTCCATACGAACTTCCGTGCATAGACCCGACATCGTCGCGACAGTCTTTGGTTAAGATTGAGGGCATTTATCAACGACCTGACTAAAAACTCGGTGAAAATAAGTAAATAATGATCTAAAGAGGATTTTTTCCCACGCCAAACCTCAGATGTTTAAATAATTGATGAAAATAGGAAAGAAAATTCCACATCCAATGGCGCAATTGGTTAGCGCTTCTGCACGGTGAGTAGAAGGTTCCTGGTTCGAACCCAGGCTGTGGAATTTTCTTTCATATTTTCATCAATTATAAAAACTCGGTGCTGGCGAAGATGGCGACATGGATGAACCTCAGTGAGGTAATGAATTAGTTAAGACAAACCAATATAAAAAAGAATGATTCTCAAAGGCAATTATTATTATTATTATTATTATTATTATTATTATTATTATTATTTGTGGAGCACTCATTTAGAGTAACAAAGAAATAAAAGCCAAACCTAACAAAGAGGGGCCACGTCAAATATCCAAGTCCAAATTTATCCACCACGAACTGAATACATCGCAATTAAACACTTAACCAAGGGACAAAACTACGGTTAAACATAAACTAGAGCCCTAAGCTTGAGTTTCGATAAAATATTTGCGTACACCACGATAAAAATGAAAGCAACTAACGGTGCAATCCACAGCCTGACACATAATTACAGAAGACCGGATATAATATGGTAATTCATTCCAAACCAAAATGGCATTAAACGGAAAGCTTTTTTCCTTAAATGAAGAAATTATATTAGGTATAACAAATTATGGTATTATTTGAATGCATCCATTTCTTCCAAAAATACCTATAATCCTCAAAACATAAATTTCACAGGCTGTAAGCCTGCTTGGCTTGCCTCTAATAAACCATTAAGGAATGACATAACTAAGTACCGAAAGGTTAAATTAAACCATTCGCGGAACCGTATTTTAAACCGCCCTATGTTAATAATGGACCATAATGATCCATTACCACGTACTTATGAACAAATTAGGATTATCATTGAAAGTTCTAGTTTTACAATGTTTCTTGGAGCCAATTACGACTATCAATAATTTTACGTTATATTCATTCATGACACATCATTCCAAGTTGTTTGATATATTACATGCCATATTTTAGCATTGAAAGTTCCAATGAACCATAATGGTTCCACTAAACCAGATTCCTCCAAACCAATTTCGACTATCATCAATTTTACGTTATATTCTTTCATGGCACATCATTGCAAGTCGTTTCATATATTACATGCTATATTTTAGAATTGAAAGTTCCAATGAGCCATAATGGTTCCACTAAACCATGTTCCTTGAAAACAATTTCGACTACCATTAATTTTACTTTATATTCATTCTTGACACATCATTCCAAGTCGTTTGATATATTACATGCCTTATTTTAGCACTGATAATTTTTGAGGGTGTCATAAGGGTACTATTAGAGCACCGTTTCGATTTCAACCATTTTCAAAATGGTTCATTCCCGGAACCTTATTTATTAATTGGCGAAAATAGTAATTTATATCCGCTTCTATCTCGTCATTACGATTTGTTTAATATATTACTTAATATATGTCCCCATTGAAACTTGCTGGCTGGGGTCGTAAAGGTACCCATTGTGCACGTGCTTTTGAACAGATTTAGATAATAATTGTGAATGATTCGTGCCATGTACCATGTTCATCGACTGACGAAAATAATAATGAATAACCTCATCTATCTCGTCATTACGATTTCTTTGATATATTACTCAATATATCTTTCCATTGAAAATTGCTAGGCGGGAAAATAGAGGTACCATTTGTGCACGTGCCAATGAACCGATTTAGATAATATTTGTAATTGGTTCGTGCCATGAACCATATTCATCGACTGACGAAAACAGATTTTGAAAATCTTTCATAGCCTCGGAGGAGTTTGAGTTAAAGACAGACGGACAGACAGACGGACAGACAGACAGACACGTTTCCCCACACTGATAGCATAAAGCACCTTTCGGTACTTAAGTAGCTCCATTCTTCCGCTACTTAATAAAAAATATACCCGATAAAGAAACAAAAAATGCATATAACATAATTTAAAAGCGTGTAAAGGAACCCTTGTTGGTTATAACATCAAATATGCGATTTGGTATCAAATTATACAGGGTGAGTTTTTTAAAAGTGGTCCGGCGCGAAATACTGTGCAGTAAGTTTTCAACTGACTTGTCATTCATGTGATATTGCGCAGTTGAGAAAATGACATTGATGTGCATGGTAGTCGTTTGTGCGAAGTCGCGAAAATGGTGTTATCTCTGCAACAGCGCATTTTTGTGGTAGAGCACTATGCACGGCATGGGTCATGGCAGATGAGTTTAAAATTAAGTTTCAAGTTGGTGCTCTGCCTGCAAAACCTCCTGCTAAGAGTGCAATGCAAAACTTAATTGAGAAACGACATGCAACGGGATGAGTACTGAATGCAAAGAAAGTAAAGTGCGCAAAAGGACGGTCCGTACGACAGCAACCATTGCTGCTGCTGAAGAACACATGGTACGGAGTCCCAAGACGTCATCACGGCGGGTGTCTCAGCAACTGGGTTTGTCTCAGTCAAGTGCAATGAAGATCATGAAACAGGATTTACACTTACACCCCTTCAAAATGACCACTGTGCATCGATTGCATGATGTGGACAATACAGCCGGGGTTCAGTTTTGTGAATGGTTCCTGAGCACCATTGCTCCGGAGGTGCTGGAGGATGATTATATGTTCATCTCAGATGAAGCGTGGCTCCATCTGTCCGATTACGTCAACTCACAGAACATGCGTCACTGGTCTTCCGTCAATTCGCATGTGTTCATGGAGTCTCCACTGCATCCACAAAAATTTGGGTATGGTGTGCTGTTTCCACCTACCGCATCTTCCCTGTGTTCTTCAATGAAACTCTGAATAGTGACCGTTATGTGCACAACATCTTCAACGTGTTTCCCGCACAACTTACTGATGACGAGCGTGCAAATGCTTAGTTTCAGCAAGATGGTTCAACAGCCCATTCTGCACACGCAACACTTGCCCGTATCCAGGAAGTGTTCCCACCCGAACATGTGATCAGTCGAGAAACAGAACAGCCCTGATCATCACGGTCGCCAGACCTATCGATCTGCGATTTCTTCCTCTGGGGTCTACCAGAACAATCTGCGCACAGTCGCCGACCTTCAACAAAACGTCCAAGCAGCCATTCAGGCCATTCCAGCGGAAACCCTTGCTCGTGCCTTCAGGAACATGTGGACACGCTTTCACACGTGCCTCGAGGTCAATGGAGGACACTTCCAGCACCTACTTTAGGTTATTTGCACTGATCTTTGATCATTGTTATCTCTTTTCATGCTCATTTTTACACTTGTTCATCGGGCCACTTTTAAAAAACTCACCTTGTATAAAGAAATAATTGTAGGCTATGCAATTTCATTCCATGCTTGAACAATTACAGCCTTCAAATCATTGTTGGATTGTTGTTAGTACCCCGATGTTCAGGTGACTCTCCGCTTCCTGGCCTTGTTAACTCGTTGGCCTCGACTCAGAGCTAAAGGCACTATATAGAGCTGTACTCGGAGCTATGACATACGGTGGCCTTGATATTGAAAATGAATACTATAGAAAACAATGATTTAAAATTTTCATGCATGATCCCTATTATGGCTAGCTCAAAAAAAAAAAAAGAAACCAGTGAGGTCCAGGACATAAGAGATTAATATGACAGTTATTTTGAAAATGAACGTAACAAGTACTGAACACGACATTATCGAATATTTAAGAGGCGTGATCTTTAAAAATATTCTGAGATGAATAAAAAAATTGTTCCATATGCTACAAAGCTTTATTGATGAACAACTCATACGAGAGGAGGATATTAATGGAGCCAATAATAATTTGACCTAATCAAGTAAAGAAGATTCTGACATATTAGTAAATTCAGAATCAGTTTTCAAAAGATTGCTACACAACAAAATGTTTTCTAGTGCTTTAATAATTCAAAACCACATGGGACTAATCTAAATTTTATTTCATAATTTTCTCGCTTTTGGCTGTTGTGGTGTTCTTCCCAAAAAACAATGTATTGTATAAATTCGGAAATCGGTGTTCGAAAACATGTGCGCCTGCTGCAACTTTTTCAGGGTGGAGAGAAGTGAAATTTCCATAGATTTTCATTTTATCATAATACAGTCGAAACCTAATTGGGATGGCGCTGGGGGAGGGAACCAATATCCATTTTTCGCCCCCCCCCCCCCAAGTGAACGCTGAACTTCGAGAACGTATTTTTCTAGTACATTGTCGATTTCATTTACATATATAATCAGTAAATTACACGATTCCTTAATTACAGAAATAAATATCCCACTAATATGTCTTTTAAATTAGCGATTGTTGACCTTTAATGCTTAATATAACTTAATATTTACGAACTCATAGGAGCATTTGTGAATTGGCTAATGAATTTTTAAATAATTCGGTAAAATTGATAACTTGAAGCTTGTGATTGTTAACAACATTTTCTAATGACAATTTCAAAGCATACATACAAACAGCTTTAAAATCATGACTTGAAAATAATTCTTTAAACAAACTAGTGAGCTCAATAAAGCTGGAATATGAATCGACAGCAAATTGAAGTTGTCGATTGCAATTGCAGTAGAGTTGCAAACATTAGCCAATATTTAGATAATGAAAATAGAAAAGTTTTAACGATTATTTTAATGCATAGTTAAAGCAGAAATCGAATTCAACGCGGTCTTACGATTAAATTATGAAATGTTTGAAATAATCACATAATTATTGCAAGGTGAAATTAATAATGTTCGTGTGAAAGTGCTAGGTGAAAGTATTAAGATGAAATAGCGGTAATTATTGCAAGGTGAAAGTACATTAATGCGTTTAATGAAAACGAAAACTCATTCCATCACAACGAAAATATTTAATTACCATAAAATGTTTAGTGGTTAAATAATTAGAAGTGTTTTAATTATTAATAATAAATATAATTAAATATTTTAATATATTCAAAGCTTACATAATGGAATTTATGTTGCCATCTGGGCCACTGTAAACTGAAAAGATTAATTGTTGCTTTTACATGGTGCTCAATGAAATTGCATCACCTAAATTTAGCAATTTTATCCATTCCTGGAAATTAGGTAGATCCATGGCATAGCCAGGATTTACATAAGGGAGGGGGGGGGGGGCTAAATGCCTATTTATTCTCCTGGGGAGAGGAGGAGGTAAGTCAATTTATATTTAAGAAAAGAATGTGCCAAATATCACCAAATACCAACTCCATCAATGCAGAATGAAGCCAATAATTAATACTCCAAAGTTTCCCCGCGTACACTTTTTTAAAATATATGCCAAGTATGTGTATATAAGCTTACTTTTTTGGGAGGGACTGCGCCAATGGCTTTAATATGACATCATCTCATTTAAATAGTCAAATAAGTTGATGCAAGAAGTCTTAACCTTGCACGACCAGTCCAAAACTCTAGACTATAAGGAGGTGATGCAGTTTCATTGAGGACCAGTGGTTTAAAATGTGATGTACACGGTGAAATTTTGAATTATTAAATAATGGCTTCATTCTACAAAGATACAATTGGTATTTGGTGAACTTTAGCACATAATTCTCTCATACGTAAATTTAACTCGCCCCTCCCCTAGGAGAAGAGTACCACCTTAAATAGATGTAGCTACGGCCATGCACGAAGACAAGGAAACGGAAAAGGCAAGGAAAGAGAAGGAAACAACATTTAACTTCCAGCAATAGGGATAAAAATGAGAAAATGTATTACGTTCAAGGGATGTAATTTAATTGAGCACAAACGTAAACAATAGTATCCAGATACAGAAACTTAGTCTTCAATGATACATCATTTTAATAAAATCTTGTAAACATTCCAAGGAGGAGCTTTAGCTGTAAAGTAGAAATGTATTAATACATTTATTAACAAGAAATTAATCCCACCGAATAGGGTATAGGCAATTAGCGGACACTGCGGTCATCTATTCTTATCCCTTTTTACCCCAACCCCAAGTTTTTAATCAAAAGAGTGACTTTCTCGATCATAGTATGGTAGGAAATGTAAAGAAGCTTGTATCTTCTCTCTTTTCGCATTATTTCCGATAGAATGACATATCACGTTTGTTGCCATAGTTCTAAAGACCAAGTGACCGCAACCCCCGCAGCTCCGACCCCACTGAAAACATTTGGCCTAAATTTCATAGTAATGTAGAATTTCCCTAGAGGAATCTGGATACTAAATTTCACTCCTTTACGTACCTATATACCACAGATATTTTGCTCCCACCCCAGCCCAGTGCACCAATCAAAACCAAAGTAAATAGTGAAGATGGACATGCACATAGTAAGCAGCATTCTAAATTTCAACCTTCTACCTCAAAAAATGTAGAAATAATGAAGGGGACGAACGGACATTGTAAAACCAATAAGTAGTTCCATTCTTCCGCTACTTAGCAAGAAATTAAGCCTCCCGAGGAAGGTATAAGAAAGTAGCGGAAGCACTGAGTTCGTCAGTTTTTACCCCTTCATCTGCACTTTTTAACACCCTTTTTTTTTTTTTAATCAAAAATTTATTTTCTCGACCTTAGTATTTAGAAAACATAAAAGAACCCCATCTTCTTTCCTTTCTCATCATTTTTGATCGAATGATATCACATGCCATTTGTTGCCATAGTTCTAAGATCAAGTGACTGCCACCCCATAACTCCGACCCCACAGGGACAATTTGGCCCAAAATTCATAGGAATATGGATTTTGACTAGAGGAATATGCATATCGAATTTCACTCTTTGACTTACCTAAATACCACATAGATCACTTGGTCCTTTCTAACACCCACAAACGTAATTCCGACCCCAGTGGGCCAATCAAAATCAAACTAAATAGTGAAGGTTCGCATGCCCATAGTAAGCTACATCCCGAATTTCAACCTTCTACCTCAACAAATGCAGGAATTATGAAGGGGACGGACGGAAGGACAGACGGACGTTGTGAAACCAATAATTAATAATAACTAGAAATTAATCCTCCTGAGGAACGTATAGGAAAGTAGCGGAAGCCCTCAGATCATCTACTTTTACCCTTTTATCTCACTTTTTAACCCGCCTCCTCGATTTTTTAATTTGAAAAACTGATTTTCTCGAACGTAGCATTTAGATAGTGTAAAATAACTATCTTCTTTTGTTTCTCATCATTTCCGATCGAATGATATATTACATGCCATAGGTTGCCATAGTTCTAAAGACCAAGTAACTGCCACCCTAACAACTGACTCCATTGGGACAATTTGGCCCAAACTTGATAGTAACGTAGATCTTGCTTAGAGGAATCTGCATACCGAATTTCACTCCTTTATATGCACAAATACGCCTAGACCTTTTGGTTCCCTCTAATTTCCAATCCCGAAACTCCGACCCCAGTGGGCTAATCAAAACCAAACTAAATAGTGAAGGTGCACGTCCTCATAGTAAGCTGTATTCCGAATTTCAACCTTCTACCTCAAAAAATGCGGAAATCATGAAGGGGACGGACGGACAGACAGACGGACATTGTGAAAACCATAAGTAGCTTCATTCTTCCGCTACTTAATATTTACTTACTTACTTACTTTTCAAACCCGCTTTTCCGTTAGGGTCGCGTGGTCAGCAGCCCTATTGAGGATCTCCAGCGATCGCGATCTTCCGCCATCAGGCGCTTGTCCTCCCTGGTAATACCCAAGCGACTCGAACCCAGATTCTCCATGTAGTCTAGCCACCTGATTCTAGGCCGACCCCATGGTCTCTTACCCACCGGCTAGGAAAATAACAACTGCCTAGGAAGGCCAGTTTATGGCATCAGTATCACGTGGCCATACCAGCGCAACTGAGATCTCTCAATGCGGAGCAGTAGCGGCTCAACACCTAAAGACTCCCTTATTGTGCTGCTGTGCACTCTATCTAGTAGGGTAACACCTGCCACATCTCTCAGAAATCTCATTCCGGCCGCTTGTACCCGCGATCGCACTCTTTCGGTCATTACCCAAGCCTAATGACAATAGGTGAGAATGGGGACAAAGATAGATTTGAAAAGGGAGAGCTTGGCTTTGTTACCCAGCTCTCGTTTCGTTACCACGGTTCACGTAAAATTAATAACAAATATTGTATAACATTCATGAAATAAATTCAAGTACTCAAACCCTCGCGTAGTGGTTCATTACAAGGTTTTTTTCGACTCGATAAGGCATTGAACAATCGACACGTGTTTGATCGCCACAGTTCACGTCTGACACAGCTTGCTGCACCGATCCGAGCATCCAATTCTTTCTCCTGCCGTCCATCACTCGTGAATGCAATCCCGAGATACTTGAATTTCTCCACCTGTCTCAATGAGGCTCGCCTAACATGGAGAGCGCACTGAGCAGGCTGTCTTGAAAGGACCAGAACCTCAGTTTTAGCCACACTGATCTTCATCCCAGCTTCTTCACATTTGGCTGCAAACCTCTCTAGTGCATGCTGAAGGTTCGTGGGAGAACCCAAGGAGGACAAGGTCGTCAGCAACCTCTCCTCCAGGCAGTCGCCCACACAAACACGCTCATTTCCTCGGCTGCCCCTGTCTATCCAGTCCATAAAGATAATGAACAAGAGGGGCGACAGTACGCACCCTTGGTGGAGTCCAACACCCACGGTGAATGGTCTTGACTTAATGCCATTTATCCGGACACACATCTCAGAGCTGCAGGTGATGATCAAATCCGGTCCGAGATGTTAAAGGCCTTAAATCAGGATGGTATCCCGTGGCTGACTCGAGTGTATCAGGTTGCTTGGATATCTGGACAGGCCCCTAAGCAATGGCAGACAGGAATTGTGATCCCTATCTTCAAAAAGGGAGATCAGAGATATTGCAACAACTATCGAGGCATCTCTTTGCTCAGCATTCCTGGGAAAGTGTACGCTAGGTGTCTGGAGAAGAGAAGTCGGGAAATAATCGACCCTAAACTGTCGGGGGAGCAGTGTGGTTTCCGACCTGGCCGAAGCACGACGGATCACATCTTTGCTCTAAGGCAAATCTTTGTGAAATCCTGGGAGTATGCAAAAGAGGTCTACGCTTGCTTTGTGAACCTCGAAAAAGCATATGACAGAGTTCCTCGGGAGAAGCTCTGGCAAGTGTTGCAAAAGATGGAGTGGATGGGCAATTACTGGTTGCTATCTAATATTCACTTAATATTAAATGTTAATAATTGTAACAACAATGAGGGAATAGCCCACCGGAGATTCCGGAGGGGAAAGCCCCATGTTGCCTCCCCCCCCCCCACTTTACAGGCAAACTGCAGAAAAACGGGGTTAATGAAAAACACATTAGCAACGAATTACAAAAAAAAATCAAAAATAAAGACGTACACATAATTACAAAATTAAAAACTAAGAAATCAAAGATGAAAAGCTAAATAAAAAATAATAAAAAAATGATTAATAAAATTATGTCTAAATTACAAGCAGAGAGAACAAAAATGTATCAAAAAATGTATCAAGATTAATGCCTAAATATTGAGTATCATTATAAAAATTAATTAATAATTTGACCAAGAGATTGACATCCGAAACATGCGTCCTCCATTTGTATTTCATAATCAAGTTTTTATTAGCACGAACAGGGCGGACTGAACGATACTGAAGAAAATTGGAGATGTGACTAACCTTTAAACGGTTGTGTAAGATCCCCATAAAAATATTAAAAAAGACATTTTTTATTATATTAAACTATCAAAAGTTTTGTGAAAATGATCATTCACTTTAAACGTAGGAAACTTCGCCAAAAAGAAACGCTTAAAGTTAATCAATTTATTATACAGAAAGAGCATCTTCTGCGTAGCAGTACTGTACCACATCCAGATACAGATGTTCTTAAGCAGACAGAGAAAAGACAGGGGTTTAGCAAAAAAGTTGGTTAGCCTTTTCAAAGTACCTAGTCTCCGATAAATGTTACGTGTTAGTGAATCAATATGTTCAGCAAATAAAAGGTTATTCGTGAATATAATCCGAGATCGACAGCTGAAGTCTTTCTTTCAATAATAAATTATCTTGCAAAAAGTAATCAAAGTATTAAGAAGAAACTTTCCTAGTAAAAGATATTACATGGGATTTATCGGGATTAAGAGATAGTCCATTTCCCGATGCCCAATCATATGTCATTCAAAGCTTTCTGTTAAAGAGCACAATCAGTCCACCTGGAAATGCGACAAAAGATTTTGACATCGTCAGCAAAAAGTAAGAAGCCAATACGCTTCGATGAAACTGCATAAGGTAAGTCAGCAATAAAAACATTAAACAAAATAGGACTTAGCGGGGATCTTATAAGGGCCAGTTTCCAAGCCACAAGCACAGAGCAAGAAATAACGATCAGTAAGCAGCGAACTAAACCAACTGCGTAAAGTATTAGAAAGACCAATGAAGTTTAGCGTGTGATTTAATACAGTGGTCGCCGCTTAATATGGCCACCTCGTGACCATGCTTAAGTGGCTACATTAACCGGTGGCCTCTTTAAGCGAGATTAACAAAAGTACTTATTTTTTAATCCAACAAGTCGAGCATGTGTTTGTACTTACATGTAGATAAGTTTTGTTTGCTTAAATAATCATTTATAAACGTACAGTATCTTCTCAAAATAGTTTATTTAAAATATTGTCTAATATTTGTTTGACATGCTCTTGAAAAAATCGTGAACGTTACTTTGAACAGTGATCCATTTTATCACAGCCACTCATTTGAAGAGCTGTTTGGATGGTGCGCAAGCTTGCTCGAACTTCTGCATTCAACGGTTAATTAATTCCTTGTCATCATCGCTGTTATTGATTTCAACTTCTTGGTTTTCATTTTCTTTTTTAATCTTAGAGATGATGTCCGCCAGAGCATCCTCATCTGCTTCCATGTTGGTTGAGTCTTTCACAATTGGAAAATCTTGGTCAATCATTACCCAATCATTGAAGCTGTCGTCACTTAACTCCATTGAATGAAACCGGTTCAAAAGGTCAACTTTTTCACTTGCTGATAAATCTCATATTTTTCTCTTCCGAGCCATTTATCTTCACCTTACCTAACCTAGCCACTGTTGCGAACTCAAATTTCAGGAAACAATTTCGCTTAATAAATGTTCTAAAGGAAACAATCTCTCTTAATAAACGTTCTAAAGGAATCAATTTCCAAGGAAACAAGGAATTTAGTGCAAATTCTTTACACAAGGATGTCTGCACAAAAGGATGCTGTATTCTGAACTCCATTCACAGTACAATTTATATACACGTAATTGATCAATCAGCACAATCTGTAATTTTGGGTAGCAGTGCCCGTTAGCTTAAAGGGGAATGAAAAGTGGATATTATAAGTGGAGTGTTCATTTATCCGGAGTAAGATAAGATGAAAAAGTAGAATTCCTGAACTACCTCTGAAAAAAGTGGCCATATTAAGCGGAGTGTGGCCACATAAAGCGAAAATTTGTTACATAGGAAACAGTTAGAAAATCCCGGACCGAGCTGAAGTGGACATAAAAAATGGGTGGCCATATTAAAGGTGGCTATATTAAGCGGCGACAACTGTAGTCCAATGCTGACGTGATCAAAGGCTTTTGAGAAATCCAAGTAAATCACGTCAACCTGATCCCTGCGATCTAAATGGAGCGAGAGAGTCTGAGTCAAAGTCGCAAGATTAGCCTGAGTGGAGCGATGTTTCCGAAAGCCATGCTAAGAGTCCGGCAAGTAATTATCAATAAACTCAGATAGACGAGTAGCGATTATAGTCTCCAACAGTTTGGCTGGAAAAATAATCAGAGTGATAGGGCAAAAATTACCAATACCCGCGGCAGTTGATTTTTTGGGAATTGGACAAGTGCCTAAACCGATAAGATTATATCGAAAAATATCCTAATGTATGTACTATCAGTTGGCTATATTGGTTATATGAAATAAAATATGCACGTTTTACTGCAGGCTTTATAACCTCGCTTTTTGATCACCCCTAGTATAAAGACTGTTTTATAAGCTCTTATTAGCACATTTTCGTAGAAAAGTGCTTATGTGATCGGTTTGTCCAGCTGTCCGTCCGTCCGTAGACAGACGTCTGTAGACACAATTCCCACAATGCATTGCGTTGCAATAGAGAGAGTGCATGTATTGAATTGCTGGAAGACACGAATTATCTTTGCATTGAAGAAAACTCGTACTGAATACATCGGTTCGGTTCTGCGCGTGCTCTAAAAGTTAATGAGATGGTGTGCGTGCAGGGTGCACATGAATGACGATTATTTAAATGGCAGAACGATCTTAAAATCAAAAGAATTTTATTATTCGTAGGGAGCTTAATATTTATTACGATAACCTGAAAACGAATTAACTTTTTCACACTGTTTTCACCAATCCATTAATATGGGAAAGAGCACGAACAGGTACGAACGTGAGATAGCCGGAATAGGTACGTTTCTAAAGGCACGTGCTCTAATGGTACCATTATGATACCCCTTAAAAATTTCATATAACCAGATAATGGGATGTAATATATTAAACAAATCGTCACGACGCCTCATGAACGAATATATAAGAATAACTAGTCATAGCAGACATTGGCACGTGCACGTGTAAGGATTTCTCATAAATGAATATAACGCGTAAATAATGAGTGTGAATTGTTTAGTAGTACGTGTTTTCCAAATGGTACCGTTGGAAATTTCAATGCTAAGATATGGCATGTAATAGATCAAACGACTCGTAACAACGTGTCATGAGTGAATATAACGCGTAAATAATGATAGTGGGAATTGGTTTAGTAGCACGTGCCCTAATGACACCGTATTTTACCATTGAAACTTTCAGTGCTAAGATATGACATGCAATATATCAAACAACTCGTAACAACGTGTCATGAGTAAATATAACGAGTAAAGAATCATAGTTGGAATTGGTTAAGTAGCAACTGCCCAAATGGTACCATATTGTACCATATGTGCTGTTGGAACTTTCTATGCTAAGATATGACATGCAATATATCAAACAACTCTTAACTATGTGTCATCTGTGAATATATCGAGTAAATAATGATGATGGGAATTGGTTTGGTAGCACGTGCCCTAATGTTACCATTGGAAATTGTTTAGTAGTACATGTTTTAATCGCGCTACATGTTACCTTTGGAAACTATCAGTGCTAAGATATGGCGTGTAATATATCAACCAACTCCTTACGAGTGGATAGACCTATTGCTGTTATCCATGGCTTATTTGTATCAAGAGCATATTGCTGTTAGGCTTAATACTATCTAAAACTAAATACTGTGAGACATATTACTAATTAGTAGTAGTTAATCGCTTTCTTCAATAGTAGATGATAACGTAGAAACACTTTAGTAATTGAATATGAAAATATAATAGCTGCTTACACATCGTTTAACACTTCGTTTAACATTATGTGGGCATGCCTACAAATTAAAGAACTTTTATTTGTTCAAATATATAAAGAACTAGCAAAGGTACCCGGCGTTGCCCGGGATAATTACACTTGGATGAAAACAGAACAATCTCAAAAATTAACTTAAATTTTGCAATATCTTAAAAATAAACACATGAAAATGCTTAGAATTAATACAGGAAAAATTCTTAATGAAAATTCGAAAAAAATCTTTTTAAAGGCTCACAATGAATGGATCGCTCCAATAATTTCTTACTCAGATAATCTTACTTCAGATGTACACTTGATGTTGTTGCAATTTCCACTCTTCTCTCGCTGTGTTGAAGCAAAATTTGCTCAATACAGCACGGAGCTAAAGGTTTGCTTTCTCTGTCGTCTTTCCACTCTTTCTCAATAGTCTGCTAACTCTTCATTATCTCCAGCTACTGATCATTTTTAAAGATTTTCAAGAAATTGTTAAGTACTAAGAACTCTCTTTTCTAAGAAAAACCTGAATAACAGGAATTCTATGCATTGTTACAAATTGAAACTTATCCATATTGCATCATCATTTTATGTTCATTGTTATAATTCTTGGAAAGGATTGCTTTATCATTGCATCATCATTTTGAGCTCATTGTTATTGGTGAATTGCGTGTTGAAACCATTGTTGATACCTATTGTTGCACAAACTTTTATTTGCATTGTTGGTCATGAGATATATATTGTTGGTCCGTGCAGAGTGTTTGTGAATTGCGTGTTGATACCATTGTTGCAAAAACTTTGTCTTGCATTGTTGGTCATGCGATATTTCTCATTAATATGCCCTGCCATAACCATGAATATCGATTTTTTATCGATATTTATTATTTTTCCGAAATCTGAGGTAGACAGTGACCTTCCTCATGCTTTGAAGGTCATGTATGCGAAATTTTATCGAGATCGGAATAAAACTGTAGATTTGTATAAAAAACAGACCCACAGACAGACCCACAGACCCACAGACGCACAGACCCACAAACATCCTTCTTTATATATATAGATAGATAACTTCACTCTCTATTTAACCGTTCAGTTCTTCAAGTTTATTTGTTTAATTTCTCTCTATACATTTGTTTACAATATAGTTTTCATATTTATATATTTTCTCTAAAAGTGTTTTAAAATGTTGGTTAATTTTATATATCCATGTATGATGCTATAACACGAAATGTGCTCCCTTTATCCGCTTTGGCGGTAAAATCATTCTTGTTAAATGTTGAAGACAGTTATTATGTAACAAAAGGATAGTATCATAGATGTTTATTGTTAAATTAAAATTTTGAAAGGCATTTGGAATTTGTTGGGAATTATTGAAGGAAATGTTTAATTTGTTTAAGAAGGGTATCTGATTCTAAGTTTAATTGGATATTACCATATAATAATGTATAATTTACTTTGTTCTTTGCTCCTGGGTTAAAACTGTTATTTCTCTGTTTATTTAGCCTAAATAGTAATTATAGTAGCGGAAGTTTCCTTTCTCTGAAACTTTGCTTTTGCAGAAATTGATATACGTACCTGTATTAAGCTTTTAGTGGTTCATAAGGAAAAAGTTCATATAAAATAAAACTACGTGTTACTCTGAAAACTTTAATAATTAAAAAAAAGTACTTGAAAACATAATTTCCTCACATAAGTATTAAAAAAAAACCCACAGAATAGATGAAATTTCTGATTACAGTAAAATTCAAATATCTAGAAATGAAGATTTTTTTTGCGATTTGCGTTTATATTTCAGGTCACTCTCATGTTATCAACCCCCAAATGTAGCCACTCAACAAGTTTTAGTTGTACTGTCCCTGATAACGATGCTTAAAGTCAAGGCTATCTTGGTGAAAGCGTTTGCCTTGTTCTTCTGATTAAGCACTCTCCTGCCCACAAAAGCAAAGTTTGAATAGCTTAGTTATCATTTTCAGTTACATCCTAATGTAGATCTAATAAAATGATTACAATGCAGGAACAAAATTGTGTTATATGGTGTATTTAGAATGGATGAATTATTGTATTTACTGGTTTGAAAAATCTCAATGTTTTGAAAAATATAGAGCTTTCTCAGATCTGTTGTGTTTATTAAGGCTTTTAAAGTTACATCAATATTACTGAATTTGTGGCCAGTTTGAATGTGTTTACAAATTTATATTTACCATGTGCGGATTTGATGGAATTAATGTGGTCTTTGAGACTAATATTAAATTTATTACATGAATTATAATTTGTTTTTTTATGAGAGGAGAATGGCTGATGTAATTTCAGCACGTGGAGGTCTAAGAATATATTAAGTTAAATAAAATATCACTTTTCCCCTACCCGTATACTATCCCTTCCATTCTTGTAGGGTAGTGTATTTCTTTTGGTATAAGTTTATGAACGGTGATATTATGGAAACTATGCCTCTGTTTCATTCGAACACGGATATACTTAATGTTCCTTTGTCGATTATCGTCATTTGTTATTCGCTAATAAAGCTGATTTAGTTACCAGGGGGAGGCCGTGGATTTAGTTACCAGTGGATTTAGTTACCAGTGGATTTAGTTACCAGGTGATTTAGTTAAGCAACATCAGGCGAGGCCATCAGTGACCCACGATCATCACCCCCCCCCCCCCGGCTGCTTCGACCATCATACAGCAGTTGTTAATCCAGGCTCATCAGGGACCCAACTCGTCGGCCTCAGGCCATACAGGCCCTGAATGGACACATTGGAGCCATACCTTTCACTTTACCCACTCGTAAACGGGGCAGGGCATGAAATTTTTTCACCGGTTTTTTGCTAAACCCACATTTTACATGATGCTCTACAACTTTCTAAATAACACATGGGGTCTAACCCAAACCTCTACAAAATTGGGCTAACCAAAATTATTGTCTAACCAAAACCCGCTTGGCTGCAGGCATCGGATCACAGCCGATTGACAGAATGGAGGGAGATGAAGGTGGCCTGCAGCAGTCAGCAGCGTCCACCGTCGGGGAAGAGGGAACGCCAGAAATGATGGGGTGGAGTGAGAGAAAACTTTGTGAAGAGCAAGGTGGGAGTTTCTTTGAACATTTATTGTAATAAACTTGACAAAGGTGTGGCACGGGAGTTTCTTTGAATTTTTCACTATTCTCCCCCACTCCCTCCAGTTTAACAAAATAAAATTTCCTATTATCATTTTCTGTCGAGCCAGCGCCTAGAGGCGAGCGGATAGGCTACCCAGCAGTACTACACTGAATTATCGTAAGCTTTACCCCTAAATTAAGAAGGAATGGGGTATTGTGGAGAATAGAATAATTTCATTGATGAACAGATTAAACAGGAAATAGAATAGATCATTGAAAACCTGGTTTCTATTGATGCGTTAAAATTTCAGTTTAGCGCATGACCCAATTAAGGTTTTTCTGGTGACGACTGTAAACAACAACGAACGAAATCTCACCAACATGAGAGCGAACTCAAAAGTCAATCAACTTGCGATGAAATGAGCGTTAAATTTACATTCCATTATATTGCGATCATGCTGGGAGAGACTTTTATAAGTTTTTTTTCCTTCATTATGTTTAATAGGACAATTGTCTTCGTGGTTTTCTCTATTTGTCAAAATTCAAAAGACAGTTTCTTTCAAAGAAGAATATTTTAAAGGAGGTAAAAGGACAATTAAAGGTGAAGAGAAGAAATAAATGAGAATATGTATGTTAGAAATCTCTTTAATGTTAAAGATAACGTCCGAATGCAAAACGCTTTTGAATTAAGGACTGAGATTGTTACGAATGCTTACCGCAGATAAGATTGTTAATGTGTTATTCCCTCGTAAACCACTACATAACATTACTTCTTTTCTATGCAAACAGGACACGGGAAAAGAAAGGATTTGACGGCCGATAGAGACGCTCTCCTCGCCGCATCTTTCACTGACACCGGACCGAGAACCGAATTCGACTCCTACCCCTCCGAAACGGACCCAACGAACAATAGAGTCATGGATCTACTGAGGAAGTGGGTAAGTGCTCTTTATATAAAATGTTGCCTTCGAAACTTAAGAAGCGACACAGCTCATATCTTTGGGCAATTTTTATCCCTTTTTATGCTTGGAGTGTCTCAAATGAGGGCACCTTCTATTGCGGCAGTTTAAAACAAATAAAAACGAAATTGCACATAAAAATGATGGTTTTAGATTTCATAAGATACGGAAATAACGTTTTGCGAAAAAGTATTTTTGAAATTTATTTTTGTTTATTTGGGGGAAATAATCTTTGATTTAATGAAAGTGTTTTTGACGACCTCTATCATTTCGTTAAAAAGTAAAAACATAAAAAGTTTTTTAAAGCCAACTTTATATTGATTTCAAGGTTGTTGTTTTTTTGGTTTTTTTTGATCACTAAATAATAAGATATCCCCAAATTTCACTTCCAAGGATATAGCAGGAAAGAAATAATATTTCAGGCATATCTCTAAAGTTCAGGTCATTTATGGAAGTCAACTTATTATTTTAATTTGTTATTTCGTATTATTCTGCGTTTGCTTTTTTCTCGCTATAATTGATCAGATGCGTAGATTTAGAGTGAGATGTAAATTTAAAAAGCTGAAAATGAAAACCAAGTTGTTAAATGGCATTCTTTTTAGATTCAACCTGAACCTGCAGAAAATTGATCTTTATCGATCGTCTATGAAGACATTTTAAAGCAATTTGTCGTTTTGCTGGAATGATGTGGAAACAGTTGCAGCCGGATGAAGCCACTTGCCACACGACTGATCTTCCAAGACGGATGGCCGACTTATTTTAAATACTTATATTCAATTAGTAAAAATTAGTATTTTTAATGCACAGAAATGTTTTGTTTCTGCAATATAATTATGGCCAACACACTATTAACGTTTTATTAATATGGTGTTAGCAGTTCCGAAATGTGATCTCGGCGGTGGCTGAGAGCGCTGCGGCATAGGCTTTAGTTGTTGGTTCGAATCTCGCCGTGAGAATGGATGCTTGTGTTTGTCACAGGAATACGTAAAGATAGTGTGGAAATGTTTAGGAATGTGTTAAGCTATTATTGATCCAGTGGAAATGCACAAAATGACCTAGATATTGACACGCTTTAAAAAAAACAACATAGCAGCCAACCAACCCTATAATCCAGACCCTTTCTTTGAAAACTCATTATAAAAGCTGTTAAGAAACTATGGAGACAAACACGACAAAGAACAAGAATTATCCTAGGGACATAACCAAAATTTAAGTTGGGGAGGCAAGACCCACTGAAGGGGGAGGGCAATTCAAATATATGAGAAAATTATGTAGATAAGTGTACCTTATACCAGCTTTGCAGAATAAATCCAATACCAATACTCCAAATTTGTATGAAGATATGCCTGAAATTGCTAAGTAAACTAAATCCTCTCAACGATCCCAGGTTCATTTCTAACAGCATTTACAGGGCTCATGCAGACATTGCTCCAAAACCTGGGATCTTTGCTACAGCAGATAATGACTTGTGCGGTAGACGAAGCCCACGAGAAAGACAGGCCCCGAAACTCAAAACTCACTTGACCATCTTAGTCCAAGTCGCAATGTAACCTTCATTGTTTCCATCTTGGATTTTAATAATCAGTGTTTTTTTCGTTTGTTGGAATAAGATGGTCAGACAACATACATAGGGTGCGTTCACTTACGCCCGTATTCAAGGCCATACTCTTAATCTGAATATAAATTTCATGTTATTTAGAATAACGCTCATTCTGAATAACACTCCGTTCCTTCTGGGCATCTATTATATGAATTTAAACATTCTATTACGCTATACATCATACAAGGCATATTTGAGTCAATTCAGAAAATTTATACACGAAATAAAATCGTTCAAATTGAGATAAATTTGCGAGCCCTCATAGAAGACAAGCACAATGCATCCACAAATAGTTTACTCACATTCCTGCCAAGGTGGTGCTTCGATCTAACTTGCAAGAGGCGAATACTTAAATATGTAAATCTTGAGTATTAACCATATTTCTGTATAAAAAATTTTCCGTATAAAAAATTTTTTGGGGAGTGGCCAGTGATTTCATTATAAGGAAGTTCGACTGTATCAAGTTAAGTTTATTTGTCGTGGGTCGGAAATTTTTTTCTGTGGACCGGCGGTCAATAAACATTCAAATATCATATGAAAATGTGGCAAAATATCTTTTTTGGAATCCGCATAAGATAGTAAACAACTATCCACAGCAAAGTTGAGAGATCACTATCAGCGCTACCAGATAGCAAAGCGAGAAGATTATTGTTCAAAATTTCGCATCATTGCAACAAAAGAGGAGCGAGCTATTAGGCAGGCTTTCCTTATCTTTGTAGGCTATGGTAGTTATAAAGCCTACAAAATATAGAAAGCCTGCCGAATTGGATTTTCTCTGTTGTTCAAACTGTCCCAAAAATGTAGACGCAAACGGATAAAAACTAGCACCGCTTAGCGACACAATTTAACATCATTTCAGTTACTTCATAGCCTACAATGAGAGGGAAAGCTTTCCCATTCACACTTCGACAAAAAATAACCCAATTAACTTCGAAAAATCAAGTAATCTGTTCGGGAAAACTCAGATTTTTTTATGTAAAAATAAATATAATTTTATTTGTAATTACTCATTCTATTTTTTCTATTCTTTAAGTTTTGTTTACTGTTTTGCAGGCAGTGATTGTTGAGTATATATTGTTTTAATAAATGTTAATTAAAAAATCTCCACGTGATTATCACTGTCTGCAGCTAGTTGTCCCTCGCGAATAATTTTCGTGATCACGAGAATGTGTGTCCCACTATTGTTGATGTTCTTTCCGTGGTTACTGTTTTTTTTTATTTCAGACAGACCACTTCCAGCTTCTGGCTTGACCAGTCGTCCCTCCTTCTGGCCCTCCACGTCCTTCCTAGCCTGTAGCATGGCGTTCAACTTCCATTTATCATTTTCATTCCAATGCTCTGCAAATTACTCCTACTCTGCCGTTCGATATTTAGTTTCTTATTGAATTTCTCACTTTCTAGCGGCAGCCATGATTCTTTACCGAGCAGCATTGTTTTGCGGGTTTACCCATAAGGTAATAATGAAATTTCTTTTAATGCTATTTCAACAATAACGCGCATAAGGAACGCCATGCTGCAACATTTCAATTTTTATTCCCCATTAATAATTATTTACAAGGAATAAATTTCTTTTCCTTATTCTTTATAAGGAATTGGTCTGTCTCAATTTTTTTTATATTTAATCTCAATTGGCTCAATGTAGCGATTAATATTTCTCGTTACAGTGTTTTGCTGCATTTAACGTACATTTAAGTATTTCTTTATTTTATTCCGAGAAATATTTTCTATTGTAATTGATATCGCAATGCCTATTCCTCAATTAAATCATATTGTATAGAACATTCTTTAGTACAGAATTTTTGTATTTTATAAATAAATATCGCAATTTTTAAACCAAAATAAAAGTCTTTTAACGAGCCACGTTTACTCTTAAGTTTTGGGGTTCTTTCTTTTAAAGTACCACCCATTAAATTCTATTTATTTTGCTTCCCCCTCTGAACATAATCTTTATTTAGTTTTAACAGTTTGCATAGCTTGACTGCATAAGCGACTGAAACAATGTTAAATTGTGTCGCTAGGGGCGGTGCTAGTTTTTATCAGTTTGCGTCTACATTTTGGGACACCGTTTGAAAGTCAAATGGGTAGGCTTTTTAGATCTTGTAGGCTTTGGTAGTTTTTCCAATTTAGCCTTTTTCATGTACTTGTCCTTTGTTGAACATTAATTAAAATTATACTACGCACATCAATCATCTACAAGTCTTCAATTCTCTTGAAAAACTCATCTCATGATTATTCATTGGTGAACTTTCTTATTTATTATATTTTTTTTTCCATTTAAAAATAAGTATAAAATCATTCATTAATAAACAACACATTATTAATTAATGAATAATGCATAAAACAATGAAAATGAGCTTTGAAATTGGATGCAACCTTGCTAAATTGGCAACAACGCTTGTGAGCGATTCAAGATGTTTTTTCCCTCTTCGCAACCTCTGTAAGCATAATAAAAGCTTGAGGAAATAAAAATTAATAATTATGCCGATGAAATTGTCTCGAGTCAAACTTTCGATCAATTTTAAGGTGAATTTTCGTTTATATCGTGCAACACCTACAACAATGGAAGGCTAACCAATTATTGTACGCTATAATCGTGCATTTTCAAAAGACAGAGTCGGAGTAGCACGCAGAGTGGATGTCAGATGCACCAATGGGCCCATTGCATGTCACGAGAAAACATCCCAGACCAGTATGGAGCCTCCACCTGACTGAATGGTCCCCACCTGATGAGCCGGGTCCATGGCTTCGTGTTTGCGTCAGCTTTTAACTCCGTTGACTTCAGTTTGAAGAAACCGTAGCCAACTGAGAAAGACAGGCCCCAGCCAACGCCACCTAAAGATAAGGCCTGAGCGCGAAAACGTCATACATTGTCACATCATCATACGAGGTCATGTTTAATCACATTTCTACCAATAATAGGCCAAATATAGGGCTTATTATTGGTGGAAATAAGATTAACAAAGGACAAAGTATGATGATATAACAATGTATGACGTTTCAGTACGGAGGCTTTCTTTATAGGAGGCATTGGCCGGGGCCTGTCTTTCTCGTTGGCTACGGAAGAAACAAATTCTTCTCTTTTCTTGTTAGTGTGGTTGCCCGGGGCCTCCGCAATAAAACGTAATACACTGTCACATCATAATAGATAGGGCATTATTATTCGTATTTCTACCAATAAGCCATAAATTTCCCTATCTCGTAGCCGACGAAAATGACAGGCCTGAGCGAAGCCGATGCGATCTAAACAAACCGTGGCACTGTTTTTGTGACATCATGCAAACAGATGGATTTTGTGACGTCATGCAAAAAGAAATTTAAAAACAAAATAAGGATATGTAAAATTTAAAATAAAAGATTTATTAAAAAAGTAAATGACCCATGTATTTATTATACTGTATTTACTTATTTATCTAAAATATAAAATTCACATTTCAAATATCCCATCGGTTTTCGTGACGTTTCAAGAATAGAAGTGACGTAGTGCCATGGCTTTCTATAGAACGCGTTGGCTTCGTTAGCTGTCTTGGATTTGGATGGATTTTCAGCCTGCATCTCCCCCTTTTATCCAGGAGACTAGCTGTTTGGGATGAAAGGATGATGGTGAAATAGACAAACACAAACATCCATGCCCTCGGCGGGATTCGAACCCGTGACTCGCTGGTTACGAGAACGGCAAGACCTGCGCCTCAACACTCTCGGCCACAGCTGTAATCGTCAAGAAATAGGGTGGACAATTAGGGTGTCATTAAGTAGCATTTGTAAGAATATCAAAAACATTTAATTTTATTTTGCTGATCTGATACCTATTTCTTGAGATATCGCCATTTTTCAACGATTTTTTACCCATTTTGATTTTTGTCGATTACAGCGCCATCTGTGACCGAAATGAGTCGAATCGTAGGTCAAATTAGGGTATTTTTTCTGGAGAATCCGAATCTGCAATAAAAATGGGGGTTCCCATTTAAATTTTTTAACTCCTCCCTCCCCCACCTAACCTAACCTAACCCCCAGGGGGTGGGGGTGGGGGTCGAGTTTGGTATCATTAGATGTCCCCCTTTGAGACGAACATTTTTCTTTCCACACTTTTTTTGATCCTATGTGTGCTTCTCGATATACGTATTTCAATGTCTTCAGATAAATTGAACACCCGGTATACGGTAATCCCTCTCAGTACAAATTTAATTCGTTTCATGAGCTCGTTTTACGATTTACTCGTCTTACAAATCAATTTTCCCCATTGAAATTAATTAAAATTTATCCGTTCCATCCCCTAAAAGCACTCAGTCACTTTTTATGGGTTTTTAAACAGAAAAAAGTGCAGTTAAAAAGGAAAATGACAATTCTAAAAATATAACAAAATAGAATGCCAGAGAACTATACAGGGTGATTCAGAATTCATTGTACAAACTTCTAGGGGAGATAGTATGGGTGATTCTAAGTAAAAAAAAAAATAAGAACATGGGTCCGAATTTGAACGCTAACACAGATATGAACAGAAATAAAAACGCCCTCACCAAGATCAACATGTTAATAACTTACTTACTTTTCAAACCCGCTTATCCGTTAGGGTCGCGGGGGCAGCAGCCCTATGGAGGATCTCCAACGATCGCGATCTTCCGCCATCAGGCGCATGTCCTCCCTGGTAATATCCAAGCGACTCGAACCCAGATTCTCCATGTAGTCTAGCCACCTGGTTCTAGGCCGACCCCTTGGTCTCTTACCCACCGGCTTGGAAAATAACAACTGCCTAGGAAGACTAGTTTGCGGCATCCGTATCACGTGGCCATACCAGCGCAACTGAGATCTCTCAATGCGGAGAAGTAGCGGCTCAACACCTAAAGATTCCCTTATCGTGCTGCTGTACACTCTATCTAGTAGGGTAACACCTGCCACACCTCTCAGGAATCTCATTTCGGCCGCTTGTACCCGCGATCGCACTCTTTCGGTCATTACCCAAGCCTCATGACCATAGGTGAGAATGGGGACTAAGATAGATTTGAAGACGGAGAGCTTGGCTTTGTTACCCAGCTCTCGTTTCGTTACCACGGATCGCCACAGTTCACGTCTGACACAGCTTGCTGCACCGATCCGAGCATCCAATTCTTTCTCTTGCCGTCCATCACTCGTGAATGCAATCCCGAGATACTTGAACTTCTCCACCTGTCTCAATGAGGCTCCCCTAACATGGAGAGCGCACTGAGCAGGCTGTCTTGAAAGAACCAGAACTTCGGTTTTAGCCACACTGATCTTCATCCCAGCTTCTTCACATTTGGCTGCAAACCGGTCTAGTGCATGCTGAAGGTTCGTGCGAGAAGACCCAAGCAGGACAAGGTCGTCCGCAAAGAGCAACCTCTCCACCAGGCAGTCGCCCACACAAACACGCTCATCGCCTCGGCTGCCCCTGTCTATCCAGTCCATAAAGATAATGAACAAGATGGGCGACAGTACGCACCCTTGGCGGAGTCCAACACCCACGGTGAACGGTCTTGACTTAATGCCATTTATCCGGACACACATCTCAGAGCTTTCGTACAGAGACATGATAGCAACCAGTAATTGCCCATCCACTCCATACTCTTGCAACACTTGCCAGAGCTTCTCCCGGGGAACCCTGTCATATGCTTTTTCGAGGTCCACAAAGCAAGCGTAGACCTCTTTTGCATACTCCCAGGATTTCTCAAAGATTTGCCTTAGAGCAAAGATGTGATCCGTCGTGCTTTGGCCAGGTCGGAAACCACACTGCTCCCCCGACAGTTTGGAGTCGACTATTTCCCGACTTCTCTTCTCCAGACACTTAGCGTACACTTTCCCAGGAATGCTGAGCAAAGAGATGCCTCGATAGTTGTTGCAATCTCTCTGATCTCCCTTTTTGAAGATAGGGATCACAATTCCTGTCTGCCATTGCTTAGGGGACTGTCCAGATATCCAAGCAACCTGACACACTCGAGTCAGCCACAGGATACCATCCTGATTTAAGGCCTTTAACATCTCGGACCGGATTTCATCATCACCTGCAGCTTTGCCAGTCTTCAGGGACTTAATTGCCCATCTGACTTCTGTTTCAGTGATACTACCGTGACTATTCTCCGCTCCAAGGTGCACCTCGTATGCCTCAGTTGTTGTTGTCACTAGATTAAGAAGAGATGCAAAGTATTCCTTCCACCTATGCAATACGTTCTCCTCCGTTTTCAGAAGCCTCCCATCTGAACTCTTAATAGTTTGTGATGAAAGAGACTTCTTTCCACGGAGGCGGCGCACGGTCTGCCAGAACACCTTGTTTGCCGAACTATAGTCTGCCTCCAATTTCTCCCCGAACTTCTCCCAGGCCTTGGCTTTAGCTGTTGATACTGTCTTTGCTGCTGCTTTTCGCGCCTCAGTGTACCGCACTCGACTCGAAGTTGACTTATTTGCAAGCCATAGCAAATAAGCTTCCTTCTTTGCCTTGTCAGCTTCTTGGACTTCACCGTTCCACCATGCAGTCCTTTTCTCACCGCCCTGCGCCACACATGTTAATAACTCTGATTTTATATCATCTAGGATTATGAAATTTAGGGGAATAATAGGGTACATAAAACTATGTATACAGTTAAAATTTGATCGAATTCCAACGAATAGTTTCAGAGTTACGCATTCAATATCGTAATAGTGCTAGCATGTGAGTACTAACCAGCGCGTGTTGCGATGTTGACTGTCCGGATGGTTATCAGCAATTTAATGTACATGCACCATAGAGATGGGACAATTTCAGCGCATGCAGTATGGATGAGGAGGATTATTATTTGGAAGAAAATTTCCTTCCATTAAGACGTTATGAAGATCGTAATATGAGTGAGCAGAAGCTGCACTAGTTGAGAGTGCGAGTGCTAGCTCAATGCTGACTAGCGGTCGCTTGTATGAAACTCGCTCGTATTGCAAGACAAAAATTCGAACGAGCTTAGGCTCGTACAGCGAATTACTTGTACAATGATTGCGCGATTCTACTGTATTCACATTTGGGAACCATTACCTAAATGGGATTTTACATTTATTAAAGAACCTTGTAAAATTACAAAACTGGTGACGCCGATACCTCTTTCGATATACGAGGGTGAATCAAAAAGTAAGTTGCACTTGGAAACAGTAAAAACAGATGTAAGTTAAGATCCCATACACACTTTCTGAGGAAACGTGCACCATTTATTTCACTTTTCTACATAATCACCCAACACTTGTCTGAACGTGAAATTAACTTTTCCATGCTGCTGCGATAAAAACCGCTCCAGCGTTTCTCAACCATGTCAACACTGCGTCTTTGTTATCGTCATCAGTGCGCAATTGTTTTCTTCCCAGGTCACATTTCATTTTCCCTAACAAATGATAGTCACATGGGGCTAAGTCCGGGCTAAACGTTGACAGCAGTTCCTGAGTAACGCGAGCTGCGTGCGGTGTGGCATTGTTGTGAAGGAGAATGATCCCCTTACTCGATTTTCCCCGCCTTTTTTCCTTACGGATTTCAGTGCCTTTCGCACACAAAAACCGGACTGTTCCGCGAATCTCTCACTTGAAGTGTAGAATCAGTTGCTGCGCCATGACAACAATACTCTTGCGTACGCAGTAAACGCATGAGCACGTGGGATCATGCCACGTTGCAATTATAGACATACAGGCAACATCCTTAAAATCGGCGAATGATGTCGGCGCTCTGTGATCACAGATGATGCTGAGTGTAACTTACTTATTGATTCACCCGCGTATATTCATATTTCACTGGCTGCTTGAAAGCTTTGATTAAAATTCCAGCATTTCAAGTTATCATCCAATTCAAATTTACTCGCTATTTCAAGATTCTTTGCATACATTAATTCTTGAGATGTGATTCCTAGAGGGTGCTTACAAATGACTTGCAACGGTGACAAAAATCGCAATGGATTTGGTAAGATAGTGTAATCGCTGTAATCATTTGTAGACATCTATTTACATTGAGCGAGCCTCTAAGATTTATTATTTTAAAAATTCATTTTAATTATAAATAAGAACTTGCGAAGAAATGACATACTTCGATAAAGGAGGTGAGAAATTTTAAATTTTAACCTCACCATTTTTATTAATTTTAGAACAAAAATTGTAAACATTAAAAATATATTCGCAATTGAATTAGACACACCTGTGTAGTATCGGGTAGGACCACCTTTTGCCTTGATTAAGGCGGCGATTCTTCTCGACATAGATTCGACAAGAAACAGGAAGCCATGGGAAGCCATATGAACAAACTCCCACAGTTAACGAAGATTTGATGGTGGGGGGGATCAGAGGCTCGAAGATCTCTCTCGATAACATCCCAGATGTGCTCGATAAGATTGAGGTCAGATGACCTATCCGTCCAAGGATGCGAAGTCACATCTGTGGAGTGTTCTTCCAACATCCGGATGCAATTCGATGGATAACAAGGGAATCCCTCGAAGATGTATGTCACAGATTTCCACCAAATTGAAATATGTTACTCAATTAAAGCTACAATAGATGCTTGCATAATAAGAGCATGCGGATTTTTGTTTCTTTCAAAATAAACCACGAAAACGAAAAAATTTGAGCACACATATTCATACAAGGACTCCGTTGTTAAAGCGGTGTGTTAATGGAACTTCTTTCTTCCACTACTCACAGCAATAAGCACGAATCCAATTCAGATGAAATAGACAGCAGCAGATGGCAATTGAATGGCTTCTCAAATTTCTAAACAAACCTAGGTTCTTAAAATACATTATTACAATTAGCTAATTGCCTTCCAGTAAAAAAATGTCTAGAGTAATTAATAACCATTTGCTTAATTTATTATTTCATTTTATTAAGTAATTCGATAATCAAACACGGGGCTGGCTTCATGTGCAACGTTGGTGAGGGGTTATGTATCGCGGTGCTTTATAATTTTAAATAAAAATAGTATTCATGGATGCCTACATCATCTTATAAATTATTTCGAGACGAATAATTGTACAGCAAAATTAATGTTTTATGCTTAATAACAGTGCTCTAACTGCAATTCTTTATCGATCGCCGCTAACAAGTTCGCTTATCCTCTTTCCGCCATGTTTTTTGAACTCTGCGCGCACTTCCGGGGCGCTTCACTGGACGTGCAACGCTATCGCTTCCACGGTGAGCTTGCGCGCAAAAAAAAGGCTATCTGGGGTTCCCTTGTAAGATGACTTTGAAACATCGTAAGTGGACTTTGCATCGATATTAGAGCAACGTGCTATTCACCGATGAGTCCAGATTCAGGTCACAAAGCGCTTCTTGTCGAACCACTATTTGGAGAGAACGTTATAATCCCAACAACATCAAGGAAAAGAACCAGTATGGCGGTGGTGAAGTTATGGTTTGGGGAAGCATTATACCAACGGACGCACAGAGCTCTATATCTTTGACAGAAGTAGATACAGAGATGAAATACTGAAAGGTCATCCTAGAGGTTTCAGAGGTGCCGTGGGTCCAGATTTTATTTGCATGGACGATAATCCACGTCTTCACAGAGCTCTGCTGGTGGAGGACTTTCTGCAAAATGAGGATATCCAACGCATGGATTGACCAGCAACATCTCCGGATATGAATCCGATTGAGCATGCGTGGGATGCAGGTGTGGCTGCTAGGGGCGGCCATATCCTATATAAGCACCAATTTCCCGACGTTTCGTGCGCATAAAAGCCATGGTCTTTTTCTGTTTTCATAAATTTCTTTTTTATGAAATAAAAAATAATTAAACGATTTTGTCTTTTTTGCACTTGCAATTCGGCGTTGCACGCACATACCAAGTTTTACCTCATTCTAGAAGTTAATTTACGAAATAAGTATACTGATATGGATTATTCTTGACTTTTGTACACGAGTGGCGTTCTTTTTGAATTGCACGCCTAAAACACACTATTTTCATATTGGAAGTTAACCAAATCTTAATTGAAAAAGTATTGAAACCTCTAAGAAGAGATAGCAAAAAAAGATTGTAAGACCTGCCGCACCCTTGTCAGGATTTTTTTGCTCGTTAAAGAGAAGCTTCGTCTAATTTTCTAGGAAAATATCGAAAGATTTTTATCGGGAGAATTTTTCATCGAGTTAGATGGAAAACAGGATTGAATATGGAAATTCCTAAACGCTAGAATGAATCTGAGAACAAAACTTTTTTTTTCCGTTCCGCTTCCTTGACTTTTAAATCTTGCAGATTTCGTATTTAATATAAATAATAATAACAGTAATTTTAAGAGCTCTATACTTAGAATTGTTTATAATTCTTTAGAATAGAATAATTATAATATAAATAATTATAATATTTAAACGAAATACGATACCAAACCTTAAGAAATGTTTCATTCCCATTGAATATCAAAAAGAGAGTTTATCAATACAAATATATCATGTGCTTTTTTTCGATGAGGCGATTAGGATCGCGTGGGCACAAACTTACAATGATAAATCGATCTACTATAAGTGATTTTACCTCGACCTATGCTGACCAGAGATCCAGCTGGTATTATAAAAAAAG
>JAHWFO010059500.1:0-17004 GCA_023313115.1 Rhysida immarginata
ATTTTTCAGGAAAGATGAAATTACTTGCTTGAACCTTCCAATCAAACGAGAAATTTCTGCTTTTGACATGCCTTGTTCTTTATATGCCATGATCTTTCCTCTCTCATAATGGGTAAGTTGTTTACCACGTCCCATTTTGAAGATACTTAGTGAACAAGTTTTATTTTATCAGAGATATCTCTTCTTGTTCAGAATTTCATTAATATGCAATGGTGAGAAGGTCTCATATTCCCAGTTTGGGGGGAGGGGCAGATTATTCATTTAGTTCCTATCATTTTTTCCACCCTTTTTTAAAAAATTGGTTGTGGCTAAACTAATTTTTTTAAATATTTTGACTGAATTGAAACCAGTGGTGTCAATGCAGTGTGGGCACAGATATGTAAAGTTTCGTTGAAATAAATTCATTATTAAAAATGTTATGTTGAAAACACAAAAGTTCCTATCATTTTATCCAGGACTGTAGTTAGCCCACTTCCCCAGGCTGATGATATTTTTTTTTCCAAACTTAAGAGTTTCATTAAGAATAGATTGCTCTTTACCATTTTCTACTTGTAAAATTTTCATTTTCGGCCCTGAATAAAAAAATTATCTTCGGAACCGCATGAGTGCAAACGTCTGACTGGTTTAATGCTCTTAAATGTTCATATCGATGTCTGAAATTATTAAAATGTATATTGGACGCCATCCTACACGCCTGTGTTCAAAATCTGTTCTTTTGGAGTGATTAGTTGCTTGATACAAATTATTTAATGTTTTGAACTCATTTCTTAATTCCCTCTTTCATTTATGAGTAAAATGTATATATAAATTATTGATTGTATTTATTGCAATAAATTTAAAATATAACTTTTTCGGGATAGACTATAAAGGTAAATCTAGTTGGGAAGAACTTTTAATAATAAAAAAAGAATAGCCAAGATTTCATCAGGTCTAGAAAATTCTGGCTACGCCCATGTTTTATAATATTTTATTTTATCTATACTTGGATTATATTTGGTTTCCTGCAAAGTGTTGAATGCATATTTCAACTGTGCAATGTGTTTCAGGCAAAATTAAAAATCGTCTGCAAAGTTTGATCTGTTTTTTTTTTTTTGAGAGGAGAAGGGCAACGGGAGAGAGGTGGAAACCGGAAACAAGGAAATGAGCCAGAACTGAGTTTCCAACACGGATGGTCGAAGAGAACTGAGTTCCACTAGTATCAACTCGTTGCATATCAAATGTCGGATTGCAGAGGTCATCTTTAATGGCCCTCTAGAAAGGACACCTTCACACGTGCTATTCGAAATAACTCCCATTGCAATCCAAACATTGTGGCCAAGATTTGGCAGCTTCTCGAGCCCTCTCCGATAGAATCCGTGGTCACGGGACTCAATAAACTCTCGGAATGCGTTTTCGACGTCTGCTTGGGTTAGAAATGTTTTCCTCCGGAGAAAATCATCCAGGCTCCGGAAAAGATAGCAGTCGGAAGGGGAGAGGTCCGGAGAGTACGGGGAGGGGGGGTTGAAGCACCTCGTAGCCCAGAGCCTGTAGCGCCTGCGATGCACAAGTCCAGGTTGTTGCTGACACAGTTTTGTGTGCATACGATGCAGTTCACGACAGTAGAACGCAGCGGTGATCGTCTCTTCCTGCTGCAGGAAGCTGTAATGCAATACACCACGGAAGTTCCACCAAACTGTAACCATGAGCTTCCTGGGGTGCAACGGGGATTTAGGGAACTATCGGGGGGGTTCATCAGCATCCAGCCAGTGTGCTGACCGTTTTCTATTGTCGTATAGGAGCCACTTCTCGTCGCAGGTGACAATGCGAAAACGAATCCCCGCTTTTTCATGGCGCAAAAGCAATTCCGTACACACCTCCTTGCGACGTTCTTTTCCGTAAGTTCATATGGGACCCATTTGTCCTGCTTTTTCACCGTGCCGATGGTCCTAATGTGTCTACTGACAGTCGACGGTGATACAGCATGATCCCCTGCAAGGTCCCGAACAGTTTCTGATGGGTCCTCTTCCACAGATCGCTTCAGATCAGCGTCATTCAACACGTTGGGCGGTCTGACGCGTGGCTCATTGGCCTGTCCGTCACTCCCGCCCAGAATTTTCGGAACCAACGTTGAACAGTACGATCGTTTATGATGCCTACACTGAATACGTTATTGATGTTTCGAGAGGCGCTGGAGGCAGTGTAATTCAACCTGAACTCGTAATGTATTATTACACGTAATTCGTATGAAGTCATGACTATCTTCGCTTGGGTTCAAACGCTATTAAATATCATTGCAGACATGCAAATTTCAGGCAACTGGTCGCTGATAGGTTTATCTCTGGGAATTTACCATTTTGTTATGGGCACTTGCTACTAAACGTGGAAACCGTACTGAAGCGCGGAATCCACCTCGAAATCCGACATTTGATATGCAACGACCTGATAAATACTAAATGTAACGCTAATTGGTAGGAAAGGAATGTTCTTAGCTTGAAATTAAGCAATTCGACTTAAGGAATTACCTGAGCAATGCTTGTGAGCAGCGAACGCCGTCGGCAACAACTAGGCCTCAACATTGCGCAACGGAAACCTCCCACTTCGAGCTACAAGATAAAGTGGATTGTGAGACTTCATATGCTCACCGAGGACTTAGCTTGGACCTGAAGGTGGATACAAGCGATCCTCTCAGAAGCGGTGGCTTCAGCGAGCGCGCACACCAAGCCTCATCTTCCTCCGAGTCGAACATCGATACAAGGCAAATTAACGACGTGGAATACCATGACTTCAAGACTCCGCAGGTGCGCGGCTTAACTCCGCCGTTGGAAAGTCATTTTGCTAGTTACGCTTCCCATCCTCACAATTCAACTCGTGTACCATAAACTTTCTCACTATTTTGCTTTGCGAAAACACTAGGCAAATACGTCACATTTTTAGTGTGTGGTGTATTTCCTTTTGGGCTTATTGCGTATCTAAGGGACTTCGAAGCGTGCTACCTCGTCCTTTCTCTTAACGAAAACTAGTGTCTGTAATAAGCTTATGGTTTGCAATCTCTTGTAGGTGTTTAACTCCTTCCCGTTTCTTCGATGCAGTTCAAGGGGGAGTTGTTTCATTTTCGACAAACTACGTGGATGAACATTTCGCATATCAATTAAGTGCTTCTATTTGTGACTCAAAGCTAAACGGTTCGTTTCTTTCTCGAACTAAATGGTGGTTTATATTAACGACGAGGATCGTCTGTAATAGAAAGGTTTTCTATTGGAATAAAGTTTACTTATTTCTTTATAACCACTGCTGTTCATTTCAAAAACGTGACTTACGGTCCATTGCAAGCAAGAGTGGAACCTATGTTTCATCGATAAATGTATATTCGTCAAGATTTGAAATTAGAACACGAATGCAGCTGTTTTGCTGATACTAGCGCCATGGCTCCGAGCGCCAACAACCATCCCACGTTCAAAGGCTATTAAATCGCGAAGGACGTGGACATAATAATAATCTGCCATCCTACGGTTTATGGACCTAGGGCGAAGGACGTGTACATCACCAGGACAAAGCATCGATCACACTGCTAAATCGACTGTCCGACACTGTCGTAGAATGGAATAAGAAACACGAATTAAGGTTATTCTCTTCTCAGACATACCTGTCAAGTCATCCGAAGCCTCTCCCATGGATTTTTATAGATTCATTCTCCACGAGCTCTTCATGTGAGACGTCCGAGAGCACTTTATGGGCGACCTCGCTGTTCTCGTAGATGCGGAAAATAAGATGTCGAGCAGTTGCTAGAATAAAGGGCCATCACATAGAGCAGAATAAATGCTGGCGAAATGGGCTCCTATAGACTTATAGTAACTGTATTTTCGACACCATAAATATGAAACAACCCTCCGTAATTGACAGTTTTGACTATCGTAATATTCTTAAATTATTTAAATACCATATTTCGAATTATTAAAATTAATCTTATTATATACCATAAATAAATGTATGCTTAATTAAATCCATAGCTTAAATTAAGATAAAATTTTTACCAGTATTTCCATCAGCAGTTAAACTTAGTTTAATTTCATTATCGCCACCAGTTGGTTCGAATACGAAAAGTGTTTCTTCTTTGTCTTCTCGGGTCCTCTTAACCCAAAGGCAAACAGTAAATGACTTGATGGTGTTAGTAATCGAAAGACCCGTAAATTCGACCACAGGTATATTTCCACCTTGATCCTCAAAATGCAAGACAGTGGAATCCATAGACAACGATGCAGCTTTATAAATAACGATAAAGATACTGAAACACTGCAACAGCTTCATCGTGGCGAACTATAAGTGTACTAAAAACTAACAAAAAAAATTTAATCAGAATAATTATTCAGCTTTCTCTTACGTAAAAAATAGAGGTTTTTAATAGTTCTTAAGACACATTTTAAGTCATTATAAGCCCTATAATAAGAATCACTCTTACTTATTACAGGATTATACGAATAACTATTAATTAGATGTGTTTATTTGAGTTTTGTTCTAATTACTTACTTATTAAAATCCAATTGTTACTTTGATAATAGTCTTCTGTTAACGTTTTTATCATAAAAGAACATTGTAATGAAAGGTCAGATACGGTAGCAGAAAAAAAAAGATTCCAATCTTTTTTTTTTCGCACTAACTACTCTATCGTTAATTTTTCGTTCGACATTTTCATTGAAACACTCTCATACTCATAAAAATTTCTGCCTTCACGCCCTCATAAAATTTACTCTTTATAAATCCTTATTTTTCCTTCTTACTTCTTAAAACATTCCATTACCCATAGACAATTACGATTCCTTACTTAAACAAAACATTTACACAGGGTTGTTTAAAATGGTAGCAATTAGCATATTGAAATGTATTGAAATTAGCACTTTTCGTGAGCTCTATATGAAGTATTAACTAAATCAAGAGAGAATAACAAACCGCTTTTCCACAAAAAACTTTAATCCGCATATATGTGAATTTCGGTCGCCATGCGACCTTCTTTCAGCATGACTGATTTGCAACAAACTTAATCGATATTTATACAGTATATAAGCCAATGGGAGAAATTTTAAAAGAAAACAGAATAAGGTACATGTCCCTGGCCTCGCCTAATGGAATATCATTAAAGTCTAAAACTGTTTCTAGGATGTCTAAAGTATCCTTAATAGATATACTCGGGAACAGGGAACACATGTTGAAGGATACTAGCACACTGTTGGTGGGTTACATCTTCAAAAGTTCAAATTGTTTATGGTTGTACTCATCAATCAGCCTTCATGTTGTGGGTCAATTGGTTCCTGCATAGGGTAGTGAATTCCTTGAATTGGTTATTATTCAGGCCTCGGGGTCCAACTATAATACAACATACCATGTTCCGTAAATCATCCTTTGGTTCAGCAATTGCAAACTTGAGACCTTTGGAGAATATTTCAACTTCTTTGGGGGAAAGTTGAGCAGAGGATTTATTGATGACCACCTCCAGGTTAGTATTAGAAACGAAAGGCCTATTATCATTAAGGTACAGGATCTTAAGTTGGATCCAGGTACTTGTTACTCCCATACAATATGCCACTGCAAGTCTATATTGTTTTTCAGTCACGTAATCTTACTTTAGATGCATAATTAATGTTGTTGCAATTCCCACTCTGCTGTCGATGTCTTGAAGCAAAACTTGACCATTCTTCACTTTGTGTAGTCTAACGGTCGCCGATTCTTCTATTGACATGCTTACCATTTTCTCAAAAGGCCCCTAGTTGGAGGATTCGATAAGATTGCTAAGAAGATCAATCTCAAAATAATATATAAGGGTTCGCACACACTGAAAAGACTACTGGGGTCCCAAAAGGATAGGATTACACATGAACACAGCTCTGGTATTTACCACATAGGCACATGCCCTGCCATCTACATTAGCCAATCACGAAGGATGATTTCTACCCGGATAAAGGAATACCACCTGCACATTAAAAACCACAAACCTGAAAGTTCGAGTTTTGCCCAGCAACTCCTAACGACTGGCCACGTTGCAAAACCGTATAACTATCGTATTTTACACAGGAATAGTGAGTGTAGGCACCTCAACTTTCTGGAAAACCTGGAAATTAACAAGAAAAGGATTGGTGAACTCCTGAACTCTGATCGGGGTCCCATGAACCTCTTGGATTGGTCAATCTTCTTGAAGGTTATTAAAAAATACCTGAAATTTCTTTCATTGGCCCTTACCTTATTCTGTTTTCTTTTACAATTTATAAAAACAAACAAACCTACAAACACACACACAAGCATCCTTCTTTATATATACTGTATAGAACTAGCAGAGGACCCAGCGTTTCCCGGGATAATTACTCTTGTAGGTAAACAGAACAATGTTAAAAAGTTCAATTATAACTCCAAATTTGTTAAATAATAACTCAATCAATACAACACAAAGCGAAGAGACTATCCATTCTACGAAAAAATCCGAAAAACAGGAATTCTACTGATATACCGGTACTTTATTTAAACTCTTCTTGATTTGCCTCAGATTAAAATAATATCCATCTTCACCACCGGCGAACATCATTGGATACTTTGGACCCAACTTTTTCTTGCACTTGATGTAGAAAGTAGTATATCCTCTTGTTCTATTCGTAATTCCTTTGTTCAGATGTTTCCAATGCCCGTTTAGCCTTTTCTGTTTTAGCTGCAGAGTTTCTCTTTCCAGACACATAAATTTTTGCCAGTCGTCTGGACGTTTGATAGGGACCTCAAGGGAGACACGTGTGACTCCTTTGCCTCCTCAATAGACGCTGCCTTATTTAAATCATGTCATTGCATCATCATTTTATGCTCATTATTAATAATTCTTGGAAACGAACGTTGAATCATCGCATTTTCAGCATCTGAGTTTCCAAAATATTCACATTCACACAGAATATACTCCAAATATATTTTTATGATATGTTTTTATCTGCTGTGCTACAAAATAAGGCAGATGATAAAGCCGGCATGGCTCGCACTCTTTGTGTTTTTGATTAAATTTTGCAATACCTTAAAAATAAAGACATGAAAACGCTTAGAATTAATACAGTAAAAATTCATAATGAAAATTCGAATACAAAATTTTTTAAATGCTCACAATGGATGGACCTGTCCAAGTATGCCACTGCTACCCTAAATGATCTTTTAGTCACAATATCTTACTTTAGATGTACATTAAAGAAATAGTGAAATTTATGTGGATATTAGATATGTTAAATTTAATGATAAATAAATACTCTTTAACCACAACGAAGATTTAGTTGAAATAATAATACCTGGTAAATCTGGAAGCGCTTTTCGAATGCCCTGCATTCATCATTCAGCAGTCTGAAGTCGTTACTCGAGGAAACCTACAGCGAACTCTTAGATGTACACTTGATGTTGCTGCAATTCCCACACTGCTCTCGATTTCTTGAAGCAAAACTTGGCCATTCCTCCCTTTCTATAGTCTAGCAGTCGCCGATTCTTCTATTGACATGCTTACCATTTGCTCAATACAACTTGGAGCCAAAGGACTGCTTTCTCTGTCGTTTTCCCACTCTTTCTCAATAGTCTGCTAACTTTCTATTATCTCCAGTTACTGATCATTTTTAAAGATTTTCAAGAAATTGTTAAGTACTAAGAACTCTCAATTCTAAGAAAAGCCTGAATAACAACAAAGTGATAAATGGCCAAGTTTTGCTTCAAGACATCGAGAGCATTGTGCGAATTGCAACAACTGATTACCCAATAGTAAATAACCCAAAAAAACTGTTTTCGAATTTTCATTATGAATTTTTACTGTATTTTTTCTAAGCGTTTTCATGTGTTCATTTTGATTGTATATTAACATTCAGATATTGAAAAATTTAATCAAAAAAGAGTCTGAGCAACGTCGAGGATATCACCAAGCTGATTTGGTAGCACAGCAGATTCAAACATTTCCTAAAAAATCCCCGATACATTTTGACTATCCCCGAGCACTAACTGGAGATAATAGAGAGTTAACGGACTATTGAGAAAGAGGGGAATGACTATTGTTGTCCCTTCGCTCGCGCGACAGTTGACGACATAACCGATAAAAAAGCATTAAATCGACTCTTCAAGTCAACATGCATAGAGCTATGCTTTATAATAAATGTGAAAGTGTAAATGTTAATTCACATCTATCGAAATGCTACCTAAGAAATGAATGAGTATTAGTCAGAGAAGTCAAAAAGTTATCCTGGCATCGGATACATGTGAAGAACGGGATCTTCGATACACCAGGAAATTATAGAATTACTGAAAACCAATTTTGAAGTTATCATTTAATTTCTTGAGATTGTTCTCTTTACCTAGAACTGGAGATAATGGAGAGCTAGCAGACTATTGAGAGAGAGTGGAATGGAAACACAGTTAGCAGTCTCTTCGCTCTGTGCTGTATTGGTTTGGCCAGCACACTGCTCTGGCAAGTAAGTTTTGAGCGAGTAGTGATCGTGTCAACCGAAGAAACGAAGACTGTTAGACCACACAAAATGATGAATATCCAAGTTTTGCTTCAAGACATCGAGAGCCGTGTGCTATTGCAACAACAGGTTACCAAGTATTGAACAACCCAAAGAGATTGTTGGGATTGCAGAGCACACAGATATAAAGGATCATGTACATCCAATGATGCCCAAGAAGAGTGTTTTCCTCGAAGTAGTTTTTGCCATATATGTCCGCATCAACACTGGAAACCGATGTAGTAATAATACAACAATATTTTCAAGATGATGCAATGAAAAAGTGTTCTGTGGCCTCGGCAATAGAACAAAGAACTATTAACAATGAGCAGAAAATGATTATAATTGCGTGTTTGAACCGTTGAACAAATGTTCTCGGGCGACAGTTTATGACATAACCGATGAAAAAGCATACATCAACTCGACTCTTCAAATTAAAAAGCACACTTATTGTGCTCTTTAATAACTGTTCGAAGGATGCATGTTAATTCATATATATCGAAATGAAGAAAGAACGAGTACTGGTTATTAAATACAAAAAATTATCCAGCTGTCGGAAACATCTGAACAACGGGAGCTTCGTCTACAGTAGGAAATTGTAGAATTACTGAAAACCAATTTGAGTTATTATTCCGGGCAACGCCGTGTGCCTCTTCTAGCACCCTAACAAATGTTCAGATGATTTGTGCGTTTGGATCCTTTGAACTGTATAGAACCTTCCTGACGCGACGGCAACTGAACCTTCCTGAACCTTCCTCTTCAAGTGTCTTAAATATATAAGGATGCCGGTCGTTCTCAGGTGACAATTTACGACATAATCGATAAGAATGCATACATCAACTCAACTTTTCAAATCAACATAAACGCTGTATTGTGGTCTTTTATAATCGTTCGATTTACATGTTAATTCATATTCACCCAAATGCCACTGAAGAAAGAATGAGTATTGCTCAGAGAGACAAAGATTTTTCCGGGCGTTGAAAATACCTGAATAACGGGAGTTTTGTCTACAGCAGGAAATTGTAGAATTACTAAATAACAATTTGAGATATTATTTAATTTCTTGAGTTTGTTTTTTTTACCTACAACTGTATTATCCCGGCGAACGCCGGGTGCCTCTGCTAGTCTCTCTCTATATATAAGAAGAATGCGTGGGTGCGTTTGTTTGTATTTAATACAAATATACAGTTTTATTCCGATCTTGATGAAACTTCGCACACCTGATCTTCAAAGCATGAGGAAGATCACTACCTACCTCAGATTTCGTAAAAATAATAACTATCAATAATAAATCGACATTCATGATGATGACAGTGCATATTAAAGGGCAAATGACACCAAAAATTTCGCTATTTAGATAATAAATAATAAAAAAGAATGAAGCAAAAAGAAGAATGGCTCAAGTTTTTGAGAAAAAGTTACAAATTTTTTAATAAAGAGGCAACAAATATGCGAAATCGGACCCCCTCCGTTAGAATATGTTTGTAACAGAGAGAGCTGCGAGGCCAACGAGAAATACAAGGCCCTGACGCGGAAAAGTCACCTGACCATAGCAGTCCGACCAACAATCAAACTTTCATTGTTTTCAACAAACGAAAAAATACTGATTGTTAAAAAGCAAGATGGAAACAATGATAGTTACATTGTTACTCGGACTTTTATGGTCAGGTGACTTTTCCGCGTCCGGGCAACACCACCTAAAGATAAGGCCTGGGCGCTGAAACGTCATTACATTGTTACATCACCTCAGTAGGGGAATTGTTAATCGTATTTCCACCAATAATAAGCCCTAAATTTTCCCGATTGAGGTGATGTAACAATGAAATGAAATTTCAGCGCCCAGGCCTTGTCTTTAGGTGGTGTTGGTCCGGGCCTGTCTTTCTAGTTGGCTTTGAGAGAGCTGCGAGTGACGTAAGGTTTGCCATAGAGAGCTGATTGGTTAGCGAACGTCTATTGTTGACAAGCGTTAGGCCATGATCGCCTTTATTATTACAGAAGAAATGCCAAAAGCAACAATGGATATTATTCAGTAAAACATGTCTGTAATAATAAAGGAGGCCATGGTTAGGCAAATAAGCCTCGAGATCGTAGATAGTTTGCAAACAACGGCGCCTCTCGCGTCAATAATTAAAAAAAACAGTAGTGATAACACACCTAGTTTTCAGAAGCACAAAGCATTGAGAAATATTTTTTCATGGCATCGCAGAGAGAAATTATTTGTTGGTTTCAACGAAATTTTTTGCAACAATTACTTTAGAAATTGTACTTCCGATAAAGGCCTAGACTTATTAGAAAGGGGACATGTGTTTAGTGTCAAAGAGAAGAGAAATGCCGACACCGAGTCTAAGGTATTTGAAAAAATGTTTACGATATACCAGAATGAATTCTCTGCCTTATAACGTGACAATTGAGATATGTATAATTTTCTTCAAATTTGATCTTTTTTTTTGTCTTAATATTTTGCCAATATTCATTTGTACATCTGTTTTTATTCTGCTTACAGAAGCAAGAACCATAGTAGGTTATACACTGTCATTATCACTAAATTATGACCACCCGCTTAGTAATGAGAGTAGCCAACCTTCGCCGCTGTAACTGCTGCTAGGCGTCGTGGCATGGACGCAAGAAGTGCGCAGTATGTGTCCGATGGTATGGCAGTCCATTCCGCTTGAAGCGCTATCCACAGTGCTACGAGAATCATAGGTGGAGGGTCCAGCTGCCGTACATGGCGATCAAGGCGCTCCCACAGATGTTCGATTAGATTGATGTCCGGCGAATTAGCGGGCCAAGGGAGCACTTGAAAGTCAGGAGAGTATTCCTCGAACCAATCCAGAAGGTGACGTGCCTTGTGACAGGGTGCATTGTCTTGTTGGAACACTCCATCACATTGAGGAACATCGTGAGCATGTACGGGTGCACCTGGTCCGCTACGATTGACAGATAGCCACAGCATTCAAATTGCCCTCTAGACGAATCATGCGTTGAGGCGAACCATGCGTGTGCCTTGAAGGCGTGCTGGTCATAATTCATTGATATGAAAGTGTATATGTGAGTGTAAAGCAGGGACATCACAAAAATGTAAACATGTAGCAGAAGTAGTTTATTTTTATAAAACAAGAAAGAGATCATGGGAAAACTCATTTTCCACCATGTATCTTCCTGTCGGTTTTCCGTCGTTTGGTTCGTTTTACAAGACGTGTATAACATCGCTCAGCTAGAAGTGAGAGTTCTTTTGTTTTTTTTTTAATGGATAAATATTGTGGGCAATTATGATGGATGATTTGGGTTGTCACTTTTCTTGTTGCCAACGAAATGTCTGGAGCAGATTTACGAGTATTGTGTTGGTATCTAGTCTGTGGGATCATGAAATGAAATGAAATGAAATCATACAGTAAAATAGGAATTTCATTAAATATTCAGTAATATAAAATTTAGAACAATAAATATTTTCTTCTCTCGTTTTACAGCTTGGATCCACTTTTTTCTTCTGTCTTGATGCCATTTCTCGTTCAGAAATGAATAAAATGATGCCTCCGAATCTTTTCCTTACGTGCTGCTGCATCCATAAACGCAAAAAATGGTCCTTCCAACTCTCTTATTTTTTCCATAACTGATTAGAAGAGATCATTATACGATAACCCGTATATGTTTATCACTATCATTTTTTACAAACACGCCACTAGAGGTCACTACAATCTACGATCTCAAGGCTTATAGAGCTACTTGATACAAGATGGATTTGGGATTATCTTGGAAAAAGAAACAGGACGCCCATTCCCTCTTTTGTTGTAACAATGATTAGGAAAACAAAAGAGGGAATTAGGAAATTTATTATAGAATTATTTGTACAGGTACTTTATACTGAATACAATGTACATTATTCATAAAGCCTTAATAGTAATAAATATTATTGTATTCTTATAAAATTTGTTTTTATTTACATAAATAAATATCTATTTAAATTAAATTTCAATTTGTTACATTGATATTTTTGGGTTTTTATGGCCACTGAAGCTGTCATGAAAGGAGGCGAAGTTCTTTCTTCATGGCTTCCTTTTCTTCCAGAATTAAAAATTCATAAAACCTCATTATTAATTCTTCCATGTAACCTTCTTCTGCACATAAATAAAAATGGTATTTATAAACATGTATAATCTATCTATCTATTAGTAGGGTTGACAATCAAAAGCAAAGTGCAATTGAAAGTCAGAGGCACTTATTCCTATAAGGGAATATTGCGCCATACACAAAAGGAAAGAACAAAAGAGCATACAGGAAGCCAGACAAGCTTAAAAAGCGAATCAGGCTACCTATAGGGTCTAGATGAATATCTTCAAGAAAGGTCAAGCCTGACATAAGGTGACGATGATGTGCCAAGGCAACACAATAAAAAAGAATATGATGGCCAATTTTCGTGTAGTACTTTTTGCAGGATTAGGTAACAAACAAACATACAAAATTCTAAATTTGATTGTTTTGGCTTCTGTTAGTGTTAGTAAGACCTGTCGTATATCATTTTCTTAAATATTTTCTATGTACAGACCGGGGTTGGCTGCAGTTTTATTGTAGGTGTACACTGAGTGCCCAGTTTACTATTAACACCCATGACTATGCAAATCCGTTGGCATAGCAATTACTACGTATCAGTTTATCACGTGACAATCGGTACCAATATAAAACGAGAACACACTTGTCAACTGCAAGTGGTTTGACCGTCACCATGGGCAAAACAAAGAATCTGAGCGGCTTCGAGCGCGGGATGATATTGGTGCCCGGCGAGGTGTTCTGAGTATTTCCGAAACCGCGCGTCTTCTAGGCTTTTCCCGAACAACTATTTCAAAGGTTTACCAAGACTAGTTAAATAACCAAAAAACAACCAGCCAGTGACGAGCCTGTGGTCGCAAACGACTTGTCGATCCAAAGGGTGAGCGTAGGATGGGAATGCTTGTTCGTGAGAACAGAAACTTCATGACTTGTCAACTAACCGTGGATACAACAATGGACCGCAGAATAACATCTCTGAACACACTAGACGTCGTACATTGGCAAGGAAGGGCTACAACACCCGACGGCCAGTCCGGGTACCTTTGATCTCCACCCAATATGCCCGTGATCACCAACACTGGACGTCGACGACTGGAAGGTCTGCTCGACGGATGAATCCCGTTTCCTATTGCAGCATGCAGACAGTCACGAACATCTTCAAAAACCATGGATTAAAAATCGCCTACAGTACTGACAACATTCGACGCTTATTTCACCCAAAAGAAAATGGTGAGAGTAAGGATATATACACAGCAAGCGGAGTTTACAAACTCACATGCCCGACTTGTGGATGTTACTGTTTAGGATCCACTAAAAGGTCTTTTCGTGAGCAATTCAATGAACATGAGAGATCTTAGATTAATGGTGATCATAAATCGGCCTTCGCAGATCATATAATCACCAACGAACACAGATTTGGACCGATGCAAGAAATTATGTCCATAGTGAAGTTCATAAATGATCTCCAGTCTTAAGCCCTGGTAATAAGAAGACACCTGAAAACTGACAAAGAAAAGTTTTGAACAACCAACTTAGCTTCGATAAGAATCCAATACTTGATATTGTCAACAATACTGTATAATAAACCCCGATACAAGGACACTGAATATTGACCCAAATGATATCACTTAACTTCAATTGTTATAATCTCATTTTATTTCACAGTCATCTGTATTTTATTTTTACTTCGCTTTATAAAGTATACTTTATTTTGTTTATTTTTATTTTTTATCTCTCTCTATTTTATCTTATCATATTATTCTGTCCCATTATCCAATCATGTTGTAAAACAGCCATTTTTTTGTCATAATTTTACCTTTCTGATATAATTTACCTTATTGCTTGTTAGCCCACGAATCAGATTTAAGTTCTTCTTCTCTGATAGGTGGGCACCACACATATAACTGGTGCTGTAGTCCTTGCTTCTCTGTAGTCATTCTTAGTTCCTGAAGATGAGATGATACTCGAAACGCGTTGAAATTAATAAAGATGGTACCAAATTGCTCTTCCTGGACCCGTTCGTCATTACAGCAATATAGACCAGAATGTAACCCTTGTTATTTTTGTTATGATTTTTATGTTTGGTATATGCTCTTCCACATTCTCTGTTTGTGGAAGATTTTGTTGTTATATTGTATTGAATACCTTTTTTGTTGTTCCTGTTGATTTGGTATATTTTTTGTTGAGTTGTTAGTGAATGTTTCTATTAAAATTTTGTCTACTAGTGTTGTTGGATATTAGTTTTTTATTAGGATCAATTTAATTTTTTTTTTTTAATTTTTGGGAATGTATTTTGGGGATATGAGATTTTTTTATTCTTTGTATATATCGTTTAATAGTGTTTTTTTGGTGTGTAGGTTTTTGTGAGAAGTAATGTGGTATGTTGTTTCCTTTTGTAGGTTTTTCATATATTTTTAAATTTAGATTATTTTCATTTTTAGAACATTTAAATCTAAAAATGTGATTTGGTTGTTGATTATGTTATTGTGTGTAAATTTTAAAGGATATCTTTCTTTTAATAATTGTATTAATGTTTCTATTGGTTTGTTTGTAATGATTAGGATATCATCTACATATCTCATATTTATTTTTATGTATTGTTTGTGTTGTGATGTGTTTAGTAGTATGTATTCAATGTTATTTAAATAGATATTGAAGAGTTTGAATGATAACGGACTACCTATGGGTAAGTCATCTGTTTATGAATAAATTTTTCCATTGAATTTTAATTAATTGTTGGTAAAACATAAATTTATGGCTTGTATGATTTTTATTATTTTGTTGTAAGGTAATTTTGTTTTTAAATATTATAAAAAATGAATAAAATCTAAATTTTGAAATATATGAAAAACCTACAAAAGGAAACAACATACCACATTACTTCTACAGTCCTTCCCAAAAGTTTATAGACATCAATGTTTTGCTGATTACGTCAATATAACATCAATGACGTTATGGAAAGATTTTGAGTTTTGAATGAAAGCATGTGCAAGTTGATAATACACAAACATGACAAAAATTTTACTTTTCACAAAAGCATTGGAAATGTTTATGATAAACCATTGAAAATGCTGTGTCCCAAAAGTTTATAGAACAACATAATTTTATGCAATATGTAAACATTTAGTGATGATGCAAGGTTTGGGGTGTATAAATATGCTGTGAAAGGCTCAAGAGCGACATTTTACTCATCAACGAAATGCCTAAAGCTTCCCAGCTAACAGCTGATGAGGTTGCCAGAATACTCAGCGTAAAATCGCAGGGTGAATCTGTTCATGACATTTCCAATGCGTTAAACCGTTCTAAAAGTATTATTTAAACCGTAGAGAGCCACACCAACCAAAACATCGTTCAGGAAGATCACGTGTGACAAGCTATCGTGATGATAGACGGATACTGAGAATGGCTTCCTCCCAGAAAATGTCCATACGTGACATCACTGTTAGTTCACATTTGCATATGCATATAACAAAGAATACAGTTCACAGACGTATCAAAGAGGCTGGTTACCTTATTCACAAGAAAATGAGACGTAAACCGCCACTCACAAAGCTTCACCTAAAGAAGAGATCGCAGTGGGCTCGTCAGCACATGTCATGTGGTGATAAATGGCTGAGAGTGCTGTTCAGTGATGAAAAGAAATGGAATATGGATGGTCCTGATGGCATGATTTAAGGAACATTTTTTAGCAGACAACAAGGTGGTGGATCGGTGATGATATGGGGCCTTTTCATATAATGGCCAAGCGTCCTTAGCATTTTTAGATAGACGACAAAACTCAGGAAAGTATATAGAGACACTATAAAGTCATTTGATTCCGTTCGGTGAAATTTTGGGATGAAAGAATTGGATTTTTCAGCACGATAACGCCTCCATCAGTACATCGAATGCTACAAAAGACCATCTAAACAGAAAAAATGTATCTGTTCTTGACTGGCCACCGATGAGTCCTGACCTGAACTCCATTGGGATCGTGTGGGGCATTTTATCTCGGGAAGTTTATGCCAATGGACGTCAATATTCGTCAATCAATGAACTCAAGACATTAATCGAGTATGCTTGGTACAATTTAGAACCTAAAACGTTACAAACTTTGATTCTTTCTATGGAAAATCGTGTATATGAAATCATACGAAACAACGGAAAATCGATATGCTTTTGGGAACCAAGTGTTTTCTTGTAAATTTGAGATTCCCATGCATTCTATATATTTTTTGGGACAGTGCTCTTTTCATTTATTTTCTATAAAAATACGCTAATGTTAAGTTTTTTGTCATTTCTGTTTTGGTTAAATACAAGTTGTATGTGTAAATAATAAACCTATTTGGACTCAGTCGTATTTCTTTTTGTTCTTTTGATACATGCATTGTATTGATGTCTATAAACTTTTGGGACGGACTGTAATAACAACCTACTTACAAAAAATTAACACTATTAAACAATATACAGGGTGATTTACATCGAATGTAAAATACTTAAAGGGGGTATT
>JAHWFO010059504.1:0-10403 GCA_023313115.1 Rhysida immarginata
GGCTGAAGTACCGACGACGGTTAATTTTAATTGAAAAGTGTGCATGTGTTTAATCTATGTTACATCTATGCTATTTATTGTGTAGTGCGAAATGTGAGTTCATCGGAAGTGGTAAATGTGTAATTTCCACGTGAGCTAAGAAGCTACGACACAGCCGTGTGTTCCTTTCTATCAACAAAAAAAAAAAAAAGATAAAGGAAGGAAGATAAGTGCGACGGGGCGTATAGCCGTATCTCTGTTTGAGTAATTTGATGCATGTAAGAAGAGGTCATTTTATTAGGTGCATGTAACGATTGTGCTATATTCCTGAAGAATAATATTATCTGACCTTGTTACTAATTTATTTGTTTTTGCATGTAAGTATACAATTAAGTCTTTGATTATTATCGATTAAGACTGGGACCCGAATTTGTAATACTTGTGTCTATGTGAACGCATTTTGCGTGTTTCAAGCTTGTGACTTTCCTGGAGCGGACCTAATACTTTTCTGGGAAGTGTTTCAAATAACTGATAGCTAGTTATGGTAATAGTCGGATAAAATATAGTGACTGTAATTTAATATTCTGGACTTGGACTGTTATTAGGTCTGTTGGTCAAACTGCCGTTACACGAGACGTGTATGTGTTAGCTATGAAACTTAGTATCGTTATACTGTTGTAATGCTAAGCCATATTTAGTAGTTTATTTTGTTAGCGGATTTTTGTAAGCCACGATTACTACTCCGCATTTAAACAACTGTGTTTGGGTTAAACAACTCCGTCTCCTGTTCATGTGGTTCATCTATCCACTGCGCATATTACTTTGCAAATTATCTTCTCGTGACGATGCTCCAATTGATTCCATATTAAATTAGTATTACTAAAACCACTATCTTCCGGCTCGGTAGCCGAGAGGGTTAAGGCACAGGTCTTTCCGCTCTCGACACCAACGAGTCGCGGGTTCGAATCCCGCCAAGGGCATGGATGTTTGTGTTTGTCCCGTTCATCATCGTTCTTTCATCGTCATTGGGTCTAGTACAATAGACCTGAGGTCGCAGTGCTTGGTTCTTTGACAACCACCCCTTTAAAATTTATTACTCAAAACCACTATCTAATTATTTAAAGAACAGACTAAACTTTTTTTATGTAATTAAAAATTCTTTTTTTTTTTTTTTTACTAAATGGAAAATTTCTTAAACAACGTTTCCACGACGATGAAGAGATCAAGCACGAAGTTGAAATATTGTTCTATGACTATGAGATACAGAAGCTAAGGTGGGTTTCAAAATGATATGGCCAACTGCATTTCCCCCAAAAAATAACAGAAAATAAAGTTTTGTTTCCTTAAATTTAATGTCAGTCTAGGTTGTGATCTGCCTGATGTTTAAAAAAACGGTTAAAAATATTTAACGTTTTTATGCAAAAAAGAGTCGTTTCTAAAAGACATGACCACCCTCTTTAAAAGTGGAGAAATCCTTACTTTTTTCCTTGAGACAAAGGAATGGAAAGGGATGCTTCCAAGTGTAGAAAAACCCAGTTTGAAATTACACTGACTTTTCCAATATGAACAAACAAAATCATTCACATTCAAGTATGGGTCGAGGGAAACCACTTTCTGAATTTGAGAAAGGGCAGATTACTGCCAGACAAATTGCAAAGAAAATCGGACGATCTCGTAGAGTTGTGGACAATTTTCTTAAACTGGGACACCGACATGGTACAAGGAAGGCGACTGGGAAACCACGAAAACTGACGAAAAGACAGGAACGAATGATAGTCCGAAAACTTTCTGCTAGTGGGACAAGTTTGTCTCAGCATTAATATCAATAAGCCTACGCTGTCAAGAATTGCTCGACGCAGTAAACGATTGGTATACCAAAAAAATGAAAAAGCAGCCGAGATTGACAGAATCTCATAACCAGAAAAGAATACAGTGGGCTAGACGATATGGTTCTTGGAAGAAAGAACGGCAGTGCATCTTATTCAGCGACGAGAAGTTTAATCTCGACTGACCATACGGAAATGTCTACTACTGACACAATCTCCACAAAGAGGAAACGTTTTTCCAAAAAGGCAGCAAGGTCAGGAGGCGCCATTATGGTCTGGGGCGCATTCGGATTCAATGGCAAGACCACTCTGGCATTCCTAACTGGAGGAATGAACGCAGTCACCTACCAGAAGTTGCTAGAGACCAACCTACTCCCATTTGGAGAGCTTGCGGGTGGACCGTGCTGGATGTTCCAGCAAGACAACGCTACCATTCACACCAAAAACTCTACGTGTGAATGGTTCTTGTCTAATGGCGTGCCAGTAATTGAGTGGCGTCTTAATTTTCCAGACTTGAATCCAATGGAAGATCTGCGGGGCCTCTTGGTTCAATCGGTTTATTGCAATGCAAAGCAATACAGCAATGTCACCGATCTGAAACATGCCATCATCACAGCCTGGAAAGAAATCGACTTGTATGTGCTGCAAAATCTTGTCATCAGCATGAACAAAAGGATGTGAAGTTTTGTTAAAGAAAGGAGGATTTATTAGCCATTAGAGAGAGGTGGTCATATCTTTTTGAAATGCCAAATAACTATTTATGTTTAGCAATAGTTAGCAAATGTTTAGGTAGCAATAACTATTTGGGGTTTTTTTCGTTTTTTTGTTAGACAACTTTATTAAGTTAATTTTGGGTTAGGTACAATTTGTTACCTATTTTATTCAATAAAAAAACTGTTAAGAAAACAAAACTTTAGTTTTTGCTGTTTTTTGGGGAAAATGATACTTGGCCATTATCATTTTGAAACCCGCCTTAATACCTAGACTTAACAAGTATTTGGACAATGGCGGCAATTATGTCTAAAAATAACCCCTGTATCACTAAATAATTTGTACTGGACATTTTGTCAAATACACATTTTTTGAAAGAATACTAGCCGAATACAAGGTGAATATTCATCTTAATTGAAATGGTTCTCTCTAGTTATTACTATTTTTCTGATTGGTGGATAGGTGCCCCTGTTCGTTATAAAATCTATTGTTCAGACATTCTTAACTTCATAGTTATTTATGCCCGTGATGGTGTTTGTACCGAAATGCCTCGGCTGTTAATAAATTCTATCATAATGCAATATCCGGTTCTTTTATTATTGAAGCTTGGTATAACTTGAATCCAGAGGTGACCCAGAGGTGTTTAATGCTATTCTGAAAACCTGTCCACTAAATAGGAAGCAAGTGTTTTCCCAAAAAAGCTCGTTTTTTTCTCTCTAAATCTGAGATTATACATTCGTTTGTTTCAAAGTACAATGTGAATATCATATAACATGAGAAGCAACATATGCGTGAAATTTTATTGTAAAACTCTTAAGTATAAGTTTGAGTGTTTACCTGTCCAGTAAAATAGGAAACAAACTTGTATTAATTACAAAGGGAATTATAAGTGATATGTAATTATCAAGATTTCAAGTAATTGAAGGAGCTTTGTGTAAGATAATCCTCATATAAAATAGTGTAAAAATCCTCATAAGATCATTCAATATTTACTCTTTAAAACATTTATCAGCGATTTTATAAAGACATTCCACTGGCCCATAGTGTGATAGTTAATGTTCATCTAATTCAAGACAAGCCATTTCATAAGGTGAAAATGATAGCCGAGAACTTTTCAAAAAAATACAGACGAATTCACTATATCCTTAACTTATTAAAGGAAACATTTTCATAACGTTAGCGACAAATAAATAAATCCCTATAATGGACACAATGCGTTGTATATTTCTTAATCATTATGAAATTAATGAACTTTTAAACATTCTATAGTTTAAATGAGTGTCCATCCTGTAAATCATTCAAAATGATAAGGAATTACTCGAGGAATAATTCTTTTTGCAGTTTGTATTAGTGTATTCTCTAGTATCAGGAACTGCACTTACAATGATAGGACTCTGCTAAGAGATGAAAAGAAACTCACCGACTCTGTAGGGTCTATAACATTGGTTCTCAAGCATCAGTTCTGCGCTGGCAACTACGTCGAGTTCCGTTGCATCGTAGTCGATAAACCTTTTGATCCAAAATAAAATAAAGATAAAATACAAAATAATTAGAATGTGATTATATACCGTCACAAGGGGAAGAATTCGTACTAATTTTCAACACCAGGCGCTGGACAAGCTGGGAAAAATTTCGTTCTAATATCACACGCCAGGCGTCGTTTAACACACGCCCGTGAGAAAAGAGACCATGCTCTGTTAGTCAAACGGTTTTACTAGAACAGCAGCAATTACAGTGCTGCATCGATGGAACGCCGCCGTCTAGAAGGACTGAGAAGACGACCCATGCAAATAAATGTGTGAAGATAGACTATAAATAAAGTCCAGGACACAAGTGATCCAGACAGAAAGAAAGGTGACCCGTACCGATGGAAGTTATTGGTGAAGTTGTCATGACTGAGGTGATATCTGCGACCAGTGCTCGAGTGGCGTTATCTCGCCTATGATCAGTAGTTCGAAAAATTCTACGGTCCATTAATACGGGGTACTCCAGGGGACTACCCCTACATTATCCACGCTCTGCAACAACTGAAACATTATGCGGCATTAATACCGCGATTTTGCCCTTCGGTATTTGGTACGGATGGAAGTGTGACCGGAGAATATCCTGTGGATTGACGAGGCGCATTTTACACAAAGGTGCAATGAATATGCAGAACTGTCAAATATGTGGTTCGGGTAATCCGTATGTTGTTCATAAACATCCATTACGCTCAGTTTCCTGATTGCGTGATGTAGATTCCATGCACCTTTATTCTTGATCCGTTTTTCTTTGAGGAAATTACACTTCAAAGGATGTGTCGAGCGTACTCTCATTCCTGTATGTTATAGGGACCTCCTTATGTGATTCCTGCTTTGCTAGGCCACAAATCAGTCGCCAAATGAAAGATCTCTTTCGTGCAATCTTCACTGCTGAACATATCATCTCCAGAGGTTTTCCGGATGCCTGTGGGGATATCTGAAACCTGGCGTCAACCAGGGATATAACCAGAGACAAGTGAAAGTATTACTTTCATTTGTCTCTGGATATAACCGGTCTCTGTCAATGCCTCCTATAAAGAAAGCCTCCGTACTGAAACTTCATACATTGTTACATCATCATACGTCGTCCTTTGTTAATCGTATTTTTGCCAATAATAGAGAGGTTAAGCACCACCACGGTCTATAGATATTCATGGTCATCGAGCTCCATTTTTAAAATGAAGCTAAAGTTTCTAGCTCCCATTAGGGCGGGAACTCTATTGAAAAGTGGCGCTGCGTGCACAATCGGCCCAAAAACGCCTGCAGCGCCGCCCTATCGACAGACAGAAAGTTTACTTTCAGTTTCAATGAAAAACCTCTATCGCAGATCACGGTCGGCCCTGGTGCGATCTATGCGACACCTGGCGGAATCTGTTTTCTTTAGCTTCTCGAAACAATGGAAAATGGCCAAGCTCGATGACCATGAATATCTATAGACCGTGGCAACACGTAAACGTGAACGTGACGCGAACGCGTGTGACGTTTCCAATCTGAAATACCGGTAATGTAGGTCTTTTCACAGATGAAGAGAAACAGATGGGAAACTCTACCAAGTGACTGGAAATCGCTACGTCATTTTTCAATACTACTTTCGTGGCGCTAGTGAGGACACAATTTTGAAAATAATAAATAAAATAATAACGCAGATTATGTATTAATTCTTATATAATGTTAAAACATATAAATTTGTATTCAAAAATAAAAAGATGTTTATATACAGGGTGTTTTTGAATTGAGTACAGATTTTTTGGGAGATGATAGAAGACGTCTTTAGAAGTATTTTTTGTCATATGAACATGGGGTCCCCGCAGCTCCGTTTACTTACAATACTGCATTGAACAATCAAATGACACCGGGACGCAGTGTGCGTTGGTAGGCCTAGGTTATTTTATTTTTAACAATTAACACAAGCAATCTACTGTATGACTTTTACTGGAATTGTTCGAAATGACCGCCATTTGCTTCATAACACAATTCGCAACGCCTTATGATGGATTGATATATGCGTGGAAACAGTTGATTGGCACGGTCGCTGATGTCACCTGCGGCCGCGACAACACGAGCCGCCAATTCTTCTTCGGTATGTACGGGTTCGGAGTACACCATTGATTTTATGCTTCCCCATAAAAAAAAAAAAATCCATCGGTGTGAGATCTGGCGATCTCGGTGGCCAAGCAACTGGTCCGCCACGACCAATCCAACGACCAGGATATGTCTCATTTAGGTAATCTCTAACTGCTCTTGTGTAATGCGAAGGTGCGCCGTCCTGTTGAAACCACATCAAATGTCTGGTCATTAGTGGAACATCTTCAAGAAGACCAGAGAGCTCCTCCTTCAGGAAACCAAGGTATGTTTGCCCGCTAAGACGGCATGGTAGGAGATATAGCCCAATCAGGACATTGTGAATCATGCCAGCCCAAATATTCAACGAAAAACGATGCTGAAAACTGTTAACATGTGTTGCACATGGGTTGACATGAGGCCACAGATGACTATTGTAGTATTGAACATTCCCTCTCGCGTCCCGGTGTCATTTGATTGTTCAATGCAGTATTGTAAGTAAACGGAGCTGCGGGGACCCCATGTTCATATGACAAAAAATACTTCTAAGGACCTCTTCTATCATCTTCCAAAAAATCTGTACTCAATTCAAAAACACCCTGGATAAACGAAATATTGTCTTGGTCACGTGGTCACTCATGTGAAGGACTTATGTCTCGCCGTTGCTCGTGTTAATCAAAGACCATCAATAAGGAATCGTGGTAATGCAATAATAATTTATTTTCATCTGCGATAATCCACCAGGCATCGTAGAACCGGTTTTCAAAGTTTTTAATTAATTTGAATTAAATTATTAAAATAATTCCGTTAAATTATTTTAAGATGAAAAGAACGTTAAACAACGTATTTATCTGACGTCATATATGACTTGCCTCTCCAACAATTCGTTTGCGGGAGAATGACGTAATTATGACTAAACCGACAGCAGCGCCGCGAAGCCAGGAGTGTTTTTACGGAAAATTTCATTGGTTGACTTTCGTCACGTGTTCTCTGAAAAGTTTCCCTTGCGGCTATAGGGAGTTTCCCCCTCTGTTTCTTATTCTTCTGTGGGTTTTTCATTGTTAACAGCTGAAAACAATGAAAAAGCTACGTCATTTCAGATTGGAAACGTCACACGCGTTCGCGTCACGTTTGCGTTTACGTGGTGCTTAACCTCTCTATTAAGCCATATACTTGGTCGACTTATGATGATGTAGCAATGTATGATGTTCCAGTGGCGAGGCTTTCTTTATAGTAGGCGTTGTCTCTATCCGATCTGAAGGTCAATATATCTGATGGCAAAAACTGGAACTATTTTTTTCCTGCTTAAATCAACTGCTTAAAATTCGACTGTTTGATGCTTTGGAATAACGCATAGACACAACCTTAAGTTGTAATACTGATTATTGTTTAATATGTCTAAAAACTTTTAAAAAAACTTTTAAAGAATTATAACTGTCAAATAGCCCCCTCTCTCTCTCTCTCTCTCTCTCTCTCTCTTTCTTTCTGTCACGATATTAATGAATCATTAATACAACCCGTAATACATTTACTGAGATTCGTATTGGTCATTCATTTTAAACTAATTTGCAAACTAAGAAAAATCTACATTAAAGATTTTATAATTTATAGATGTAAACACTAGTTTCGGTGGTATTGATCAGGAGTCACACAAACAAAGCAAAATACAGAAGGAACTATTTCACAAGAAATAAATTATATTCTTTCAGCAGATTTATAGTTGTCCTGCACCACATTATTAAAGGCTATCGCGTAAACAAAAATTTCCGGTTCTTGCCATTGTATTTTGAGGATTGTTAAAGTAAACAAAGGTTTGCCAATGTTATTAATCATGCATAAATTCTCGAAAAAATAATTCAGGTGATCTATTATTATTATTATTATTATTATTATTATTATTATTACTTCCAGGTCATTTACTTTCGATAGGAAAACAACTTGGTGTATTTGACTTATGTCGGTTTCTTTGAGTTGTAGGAGCCATTGAACCACATTCACTGACGAGAGCAAATAGAGTAGAAGGAACGGCGACAGAGCCCTAGAAATAAGGAAAAAGGGAAAAACAAAGGCAAAGAGAATGGTTGTTTTCGAGTGACCCGAAAGTTGTTCGCTGGCGGTTGCTGTTATTCTCCTGCTGTCACTGAACAATGGTTCGAAGAGCAGCTGATTTTAATTGGTTGTCGGCATCGTTAGATCTCCTCCGCCATCATTGTCTTTTCAATAGTCGCTCCCCGGGATTCGAAACGAGCGTCGTCGCAGCCAGTGGTAAGGTTCGAGACTATGGTCTACAAGCTTTCTTCTCCCCCCTCAATTTTCTACCTTCTTTTCTCTGTCAATAATTCTCCCCTACCCTCTCATCTCTCATTTCACCTCCCACATCGCGATCAAACTGGATTTTTTTGGCATTGTATTTGCACAAAGGCGAAAGGTGAAAATCAGACGTGAAGAAAACGACCTGTTAACTGGAGTTGATAAATTCATATAAAAATAATATTTCGTATAGGTCAGATTATGAAAAATTATTCATCACTATATATGGCCATGATTTGTTTCCAACTTTTCCGACATATCTATTAATGATGATGGCGCAAGCAGAGGAATGCATATTTGATGATGGCGATGACGCTATACTTTAATTGAGGTTTTCTGTAATTTAAAACTGTGATTTCTCTTTCCTTTGAAGACGTATACTCGTAATTTTAGGAAGCTTGAAAGCACGCCAGTGCAACGTTGAAGATTGCAGTATACGAAAGGCAGAAAGGGTTGAAATACCCCTGAAATTTTTGATTTATGCGAGTAAAAAAATTGACTTAGCCTACAATTCTGAACTTGGGAGCGTCTTTCTCAAATTTCGCTTAGTAAAACATAAAGATTTAAGTAGTGTTGCCGGCTTGGTGGCCGAGAGCGCTATGGCACAGGTCTTGTCGCTCTCGGAAGCGGAGTCGCGGGTTTGAATCCCGCCGAGGGCATGGCTGTTTGTGTTAGTTCCTGGGTTGGGCGCAATATTCCCTCGAGGAGTCAGTGCCAAGAGTATCTTTGGCATTGTATGGCGATAATGATAATCTAACCCATTTTAATAATAATAATAATAATAATAATAATAATAATAATAATAATAATATGTTTAAACTTCAGAATTAATCCCTCAAATGGTGTCAAAGTTTGTTCAGCTGAATTTGGAAAAGAAGTTCCAAGTGCAGAACTGCAGGCTAAATAACAATTATACATTATTTATTTTAAGCTTTTTTTAAAAAAAAATTTATTTACTTATTTAAAAAATACTGAATATGATTCTCGTAAGCACTCTTAAGAATTTTGCTTCTCCGAAATAAAATTTTGAATACGCTCAGGTTCTGTTATTATTCTCCGAAGGGCCCCCAGACTCCAAACTATTAACTTAAAACATTATTAGAAATATGAACAAACAAAGTAATATGTGCTATCAAATGCATATTAACCAATAAGAGGTGGCAAAGTTAATTAAAAGATTTATTCAGAGTAATACTGTGCATTAATGAACCATGAAATTGGATATTAAATCAACTTGTATGGCCATATGGACAATATTGACAGATATTGATGCAAATGCAAAAGAGCTATTATTTTCAGGGTGTTTATTAATCGTCAGATTCTTGAAAAGTTCAGGGAAATACTCATGCGGCTCTAATTGAAATTTGCCTTCCTTGCAACTTCTTTGGGTGCATCCGCTATATCCTTGAAATTCAAAGAATGACAGACAATAAATGCAAATTTTATTCATGCTGTTTGAATCTTTATTATTCGTACTAAGTTGTCCTGTATGGTCATAAAGTATATAGCTGGCTCAGCCTATAACAATATTGAATATCACGTTCGGCTTGTGGCGTGTTTGTACTCCTTTGTCGCTTTTCCTCAGCGTCCTTCTGTCGTGATTCAATTAAACTTCCTGAGAAAGTCTTATAGGATATTCTCGCATTCTCTTAGATGTGCGTAGTCGTAGTAGCCTTTTAGATCTTCAAACGCTTCTGAAAATTCTCACTGTTCATTTAAATATATCATTCTCACCTTTAAATAAATTCTGGTTTAAAATGGGCTCTTGGAGTATTACTTGGAAATGACTAAGTTAATAATCAAGATCTCAAACTATGGAGAAATTAACCTGGAGGGGCAACTGTAACAGATTCCTATAATGTTTTTTGAAGTGAAACTTCTTATGAGGCGACAACCACTTGGGGAGTGAAATGCTTAGAATGAAGCGTTTTTCGCGTTACGGAAGTGACGTAGTTCCAACAATCCAACCTTCATTGTTTCCAACAAATGGAAAACA
>JAHWFO010059505.1:0-21579 GCA_023313115.1 Rhysida immarginata
TATTTGTTATCATTAAAAATAATAGTTACCATCATCAGCACACTGACATATCTGGTTGTCTCCTTCGCCGATGCAATTGCCCCCGTTATGGAAATCGTATGTTGTACGATTTTCTTTTGTATCACAAGCAGGAGCACAGTGGCCCTTACAAAAAAAATCCCCTTTAACGCAGTTCGAAGCTTTAGGTTGTAGGAGAGAGACGGCAAAATAAACTGAAATTATAAATAAATTCAGTATAGAATTCTACATTGATATTAAAATTATAGCTTCTCGATGATATTTTAAAAATTATCTAAAATATATTTAAACGAATTTTTATTTTTGGGTGCATTGTTATTGAAGAAAGTGGGAGATTTAATATGGCTTGTGGAAATCAATCAACAAAATTTTCTAAATATCGCTACGTAAGTTATTCAAATTTGCTCTAGATGGAGAGGGTCATCCATTGGGAGCATTATAAAAGAATTCTTTTCGGTTTTTCAATATGAATTTTTAATGTTTTAATTCTAAGTCTTTTCATGTGTTCGTTTTTACTATACAGGGTGTTTCATAATTGGTGTCCCGTCTTTAGCTCCAAATAACGACTCAAGGGGAACAGATTGGGGGAAAATGAATATTGATTATTTGGTTTTAATGTCCCCTAAACCCACATTTTACATGATACTCTACAACTTTCTCAATAACACATGGGGTCTAACCCCTACCCCTACAAAATTAAAATTTTCAAAATTTACCCCTTCACCCCCAGGGACGCGAAATGTTTTTATTCTGAATTAGGGGATATTAAAACCAAATAATCAATATTCCTTTTCCTCCAATCTGTTCTCCTTGAGTCGTTGTTTGGACCTAAAGACAGGACACCAATTATGAAACGCCCTGTATATATTCACATTCAGATACTGCAAAATTTCATCAAAAAAAAAAAGAGCCCGAGCAACGCCGGGGATATCAGCTAGTATACTGTAAGTACAATATTTGTCGCAAAATATAAAACTTTTACAAAGCTATATGCAAATATGTTAAAATGGTAATTTACAATGATTCCTAGAAAATTCAGATGGTCAAAGTAAAAACAGAAATAATAGTCATCGGCTGATGCAATCGAAGAACAAAGTTGAGTCAGAAAATCTGCTCTCTAGCGGAGATTAGTTTAGTCTAGCTCCGGTTTCCTTTGTGATAGCACGACATTTTATGTTTCATTTGTTTTATCTTTTTGCGTTTTATAAAATAGCTTAAAAATTAAATCTCACTATTTAATAGTATCTAAGATATCGGCCTTCGAATTGTGGAAATTTTGCAAAAATTACAGAATTTCCAAGTTTATGCATAATAAAGGCCAGAAAAATTATAGAAAACGTCACAGGTAAACAGACCCAGATTCTGAGGTTGAACGTCTACGGACTCAGCAGAAACGACTGAAAGTTGAGTCGTGGCGACGCCAAAGTGAACAATAGCCCGATACGAATGCGCCAATAACTTCCACTGCTCAGTTCGACGCAAATAACATGTCTGATGATATAAACGTTTCAACACCGTGTGATAAAATCCAAAACATGGAGGTCTATAACGAGCCATAACCGTCAACATAAGCAGCATCTTCATCAAATGCGATTTACGTACGGAGCGATATACAGGGTGAGGATTTATCTTGAGACAACTGAATATCTCGGAAACTAAGCATTGTACGAAAAAATGTCCAAAATCACAAGTGAATTATTTCGCGGGGCAAATTCATTGGTTAAAAAATTACCCTCCCCTTGTGAGGGGGGGGGGGGAGCTGGGAGGAGGGGGTCACTTTGAAATCTTAAAGAGAAACTCCTAATTTTAATGGTATCTTCAGATTGTACACAATATTCGAGAAATGTTTTATTCTTGGTGTTTTTTTAATTGATCCAACCGTTTAGGAGACAGAGGCCCTAAAAGTGTGGAACTTTTAAAGTTTTGAACCCAATTTTATCGATGAAGACAAAGAGATAGAGAGTGGGTCTTACAGACATTCATATTCTACTTTTTAATGGTCTTTAAGAATCCCAAGTCAGAATTTCAAAAATTCAAAATTTTTTAGTGCACATGTAAACTTTTGGGGACAGCGGTCCTATGGAGACATTGTCTGTGTCTACTGAAAAATACTGGATTCTACATCAAAAAGAAATTTGTTTTTTTTCAATAAGAGGAAGCTCTTCATGCCGTTTATATTGTATTTAGAGCTTTGAAATGAATGTTTCTGCCATTTCTTCATTTTTTCAAAAAAAAAAAAACAATTGATTTCTCTAAAAAGGCTTAGCCCATTTCCATAAAAAATGGTCAATGTATAGTTTAAGAACCCCATTATCTGAATTTCTAAAAAATAAAAAATAAAAAAAAATAAAAAAAAATTGACGGGGAGGTGTCTTGGGGGAGGGGATAGTAAATAACTCCAAAACGGCTCATCACAGCCAAACAAGTCATTTACAAAAAAAAATCGCCTTAATGAGAGGAGTACGCACATGTCAAGTTTATTGAGTTTGGTTTGCTCGTTTGAACGCTACAGCCATTTTTTAATTTTTAGAAAATAATTAATATCTCGAAAAAGGCTTACCCAATTGACATAAAATATACGCCAAGGCACAATATAAGGAACCCTCTAAGTATGTATAATTTTTATTTGGTTCGGCTATTTGCCGTTTCAGAGGAGTTAGCTGCACCAAATTGATCGCATACGTACATACATACATACGTACAGACGAAAAATTTTTTATTCAAAATTTCAACATATCTTTAAGAATCATGAGTTTTTAAGTCGATTTCAGCAAAAAAAAAATTTTGAGTTTCTGAAACGAAAACAAAGGCCTTCACTCTTAGAGAGTGGTAGGCCAAAAAATCTAAAAAAATTGGCAACAGAACGACCGACTTCTCAAATCCAATAAAGATATTTTAGCGTCGTTGAAAATAAAAGTTACCCTCGTTTTCACCGATTATAGTGCCACCTATGCTGAAATTGATATCTCCATCTGGTAACCCTCAATGAAGTCCATTTGGTAACCCTCTGGGTCAATAAGGTTTACCTATTTTGCTTCAAATGCTTGCACAAAATTCTTTAATCTCTGAAGTTGATTTGAAAGCTAATTAAAATTAAATTTATTGAAAATATATACAGGGTAACATGGCCAATTGATGACCACCCCCCAGTGAATGACCATTTAATGAATAACCATAACTGGAACATTCTCGCACTTATTGTTTCCCTCTCTCTCTCTTGTTACATAACATAACTTTGAAAAATATTGTAAGGTTTGTCAATAAACTAATAAAGATTAAAAAATGATCACATTTCAACCAGAACTAATTATTAAAAAATGTCAAAGTTGATATTTGCTTAAATGATAATTTATTAGTTTAATTACCCTATATATTCCATCCTGATGAACAAATTAGTCCTGAATATTTTTTCTCGTAGGATGCATAATTCCGGAAATATTTTTTCCGGGTTATTATAACTGCTTCCCCGATATATTTTTCTGTTTATTATAATGTCTTTAACAGATTTCATTAAACTCTTTTGTTTCGTTAATATCTATAAAAATTTTATTTCTTTTTTTTTTTTTTTGTTGTTAATTTAATTTTGAACACCCAAGCGTTTTAGAATGATTTTGTGAAGAGTTACTTACAATGTTGTTTAGATCATTCAATATGCAAACAAATACCTAAGCAGTTTGCTTGTTCCCTGCTGAAGACCAATTCTGCTGGAAGTGGTTGCTGGATGGCTATAAAAAAGAAAAACAATATAATTTTGTTTTTTTGTTCAACAATATAACCTACCAATAATTGCCTGGACACTTTATCAATAAAACCTATGTCGCGAACACCCTTATTGGAATATCTGATAGGTCCGCCTATGAACTGGATAACCACCTGTATCCTTTGTAGAAGGCTCTCTCCACTTTCTACTTAATATTAGCTGGGATTTCTCTCCAATCATCTACCAAAGCGGTACCGACTTTAGTAACTGATTTCGGAAGAGTTGGTCTTAACCTCAACCGTCGTCTGGTTTGTCCCACAGGTGTTCTATGGGGTTCAGTTCAGGACTCTGTCCAGGTTAGAACAGTTGTTGAACATCCAACTCGTCATACCACTCAATGATAGCTGCAGCTTTGGAAACAAGTGGCGTTGTCGTCCTGGTAACAATCGTCCACTCCATAGAACTGCCAGAGGATGGGAAGTATCTGATTATCCAATATATTCAGGTAATGATCGACCTTCATGATTCCACGAACAGCAATCGTTGGTCCTAATCCAAACTAGCTGAACTTACTCCACATGAGCACTCCACCACCATGAACTTTCACTGTGCGAAAACCGTACGCGTTCTCTAGGCTGGCTTCATCCCCATACTCTACTATCAGACTAGAAACTTTGATTCATCGCTCCATAGCATATTCTTCTACTGGTCCAGTATCCAGTTCACGCCCTTATTGTACCAAGCCAAACACCTTGTTTGGTCTTGTGTTCGTGGAGTTCTTTTCGTAAGATATTAATGTTATGGAACCCTTTACGGTTAGTCTGCGCTGATTTTAATCTGTTTGTAGGCACAACCCTCGTTAACTCCCTTCTGTCCCTCAGTCATTTTCGGTGGCCGGCCTGGGTGATTTACTTCACTGATAATGCCGGAGCATTGAAATTTGCATACCACATTACCAGCTTTTGGAAAGCCTAGCTAAGTAACGATGGCACGTATTAACACAGCAGCTTTGTGACGACCCACATGGACAACTGTTAAAGTCACTCAATTCCGTCATGTTGTCATGGTGCCTCTATTCGATTTTACGAACATTCGATGTGAATTATTTATTCAAATCAGGGTCGTCCTCTTATTTGCGTCGAGCAACAGAAAAACAAACCAACGAAAAGAAAGAATTGCCTCTTTTTCCACAGAAAAAATGAGGATTGGCATCCGGTGTGCTCGTAGATTGTTTATTTCTGTTTTCTGTCTTAATTTCTGTACGGTATTGGAGTGTAGAAATGTAAATCCGCGTAGAACAGCTCTTTGGAATCTCAGAAAGAGCGCGAGTGCTTTTGTTGTTTTCTAAAAGTGACATTGCTATGTGGTGCTTCTGTCTGCAATTGTCTCTGATTCCTCCCAATTTGAGATGAGCACAAAATCGTTCATTCCAATTGATGACAGGCGTGTCCGGACGATTATTGGTAGGTTGTATATTCCCCAGCCATTAATATTTGACCCCCCCTCTTTCCATAGACATCAAAACAGTTCCTGGAAAGTGTCAATGGATGCAAAATGTCACAAGGTGTCCTATATGCTCGCTTCAAACAGATAATTCCAAGAGCTACAATGCAAGATGGCATATTTGTATGAACGAAATATTTTCCACTTTCTGATAACGTTTCTAGAGCTGTGATCGACATAGCATTTACCAAAAGTATCACATTTAAGTAGATTCCCGAGTTTTAGAGATTTGGATGGCATCTATTGGATATCCTGTAAATGCTTTTTAAATGTCCCCATCCTTTTGAATAAAACCCTTAAATTGCAGACGCTAAATATCTTTTTAAAGTCCCCGGTAGGTTCTGGAATATATTGGGTTGTTTCATAAGTATTGGCCAAATTAAATGTAAAAAAAGAAAGCAGAAATAAGGAAAAGAATACAGTTTATTAAGTGATATAGTAATGGCAAAAAATGCAACACCTAGAACGAATGAGTCGATTTATTTGAAATTTTCCATACATGTAGCATTGGAGGCCTGCATTCAAGAAATGATTCAAATTGCAAGACAATACGTCCCGAAGAACATTATACAGGGTGGTTCCCATGCCATAATAGAACACATTAGTAGGTCGTATAACTGCCGCGAGCTAGAATAGAGGCCTTGACGCTTGCATGCATGCGGTCATACAGATGATGGATGTCGTCTTGGGGTAGGTTGTTCCAAGCCTCCTGAACATGCTGGCGCAATTGTGGAATTGCTGCAGCTGGTATGCAGTGACGATGAACGTTATGTACCATCATCATGTCCTAGACAGGCTCAATTAACGACAAGTCTAGAGATCGTGCTGGCCAGGGAAGTAGTGTCTCATGTTGTAAGGCCTGCAAGCTAACACGGCCAGTGTGTAGTCGGCCGTCATCCTGCTGGAAAAACATGTTACCTTCCTGTTGCAAGAAGGGCAGAAGAACATATTCCACAATCTGCTGGAAGTACCGAATGCTCTTCAATGTTCCGTCCACAAACACTAAGGGTGATCACGAGTTGTAACTAAGGGTGATCACGAGTTGTAACTAAGTGTGATCGCACCCCACACCATTATGCCAGGGGTAGGACCTGTGTGCCGTAGACAGATGCACTGTGGAAGATGGCATAAGTTGCTCTTCGCTGCACATGCATACATCCATCACTGGTGTACAGGCAGAATCTGTTCTCATTACTAAAGACCACATACCTCCATTCGGCTCTCCAGTCGGCTCTTTCGCGGTACCACTGCAACCGCGCAGCACGGTATTCTTGCAGAAGTGGGAGTCTGGCTAGAGGGATCCATGTCCGCAGTCTTCTGGACGTATTGTCTTGCAATTTGAATCATTTTTTGTATGCCACCAACGCTATGTGTGTGCAAAATTTCAAATAAATCGACTCATTCCTTCTAGGTGGTGCATTTTTTGCCAGCAGTGTATCTGCCCTCGGTAGCTGTACATTGTTCCCAATGTGTTGGCAATGAAAAAATGCCACGATGACAGAAGTTGGCATTACAATGTTCCAAAAAACTGGGGACAGCAGTAATGATAGCATCTCAATCAGAGAACCCTTTGTCTCGCAAGAAATTGTCCAAATGACGAAACTTGTTGAATTCTGTTGGGGCCAAGTCTGCTGAATACGCAGGATGAGAGAGAACCTCCTAACCCAAAGCATTAATCTTTTGCAGGGTTGCAACAAACACAGGTGGACGAGATCATGTTGGAGGAGTATAGGACCTGCACGATTCACCAGTGACAGTTGTTTTGTTCGCAGTTTCTGATGGCAGTACACATCACTGTTGATCGTGACTGGTGAATCATGCAGGTTTTTGTTCCGCCGTCTATCGTGACTGTTCGGTATCGCACTTTACCGAACCCTTGTCTACTGGCTTACGATTAATGTCCATATTACCAGCGCCAAACTTGGCAAATAATCTACGGACAATTTGTCACTCATCATGCACGTACCATATGTTACATTAACTTTAGCAATGGTTTCCCGCACATTCCGTCCAAGTTTGTATTCGTGCAAAATAACTACTTGACATCGCGCTGCTCCACAACATTAATGTCTGCACCAGTCATATGCATTTACTGGAGAAACCTCTGGACAAATCCTACTTATTTTGTAGGGCGTTGTCATAGTTCCTGCTGTAATGTTATGCACTGTAATTCTCATGCAAAGCAGCCTAAGCGAAATCGGCCAATACTTATGGAACAACCCAATAGTTTCTGTATTTCATAGTTTGGTTTAGTGTTTTGAGGTTTTTCCTTCATTTACAGAAAACTAGTTTGCTATTGCATATATTTCAGACATAGGGGTTATAATATATTAGGTTTATTTATTTTCTCCAAATAAACATAATCTGAAATTTCGAACTTCCATTATAAGAAGTGCAGTTTACCACCAATTTTTCGGCAGTCTTTTAAGCGTCCATTTTGTCCAGTTCATTTTTCCAAATCATGAATGAACAGAATAAAAATAGATATAACTAAAGTTTTATTAGAAGATCGCATAAAAGCAAGCGAATCTTTTCACGCATAATGTAATTAGGGCAGGAATGAGGAAAAAACGACGGAAGAGAATATTTTGGGGTTAGTTTTCTTGTTTTCGCTTTTTGCTTTGTTTTTTTTTAAACGAGATAAAATATTAATATCGGCCAGTATTATTATTAATATTAATATAAAGGCCAATATGAAGTATCTTAAAAATACGAAAGATTGTAAACTTTGTATATTGTTTGTCGGCATCCACTTCAAAGTATGGTTAATTTTTAAAGTACAATCTTTCGACTTTCGTTGACATTCTACTGGAAGGCAATATACGTATGTGCCCGTTATTGTAACAGTGATCTAAATTTAAAAAAAATAAACCAACGAAATAAAAAGTTTGCACTCTATCCATGTAGATTACAATAACTTAAAACCAGATTTGTAAATAAGTAAACATTTATAGTTGTTAGGCAGCTTTATAGCTTTGTCATTACGTATAATTCAATGCTGATCCGAATGCAAAATTCCAAATTTCTAGAAACGAAAAATATGCAACTTAGGCCATTGGTCATAATCACGGTATACATATTTATTCTAAAAAAGAATAGAATATGTAATTTCATATTCATGAAATTTCATATTTGTTTTCTCGCATTTACCTTCGAACAGCGTTTTATTACAAGCACATGTGTAAGTATCCTTACACGTTCCATACACCAATTGCCTCTGATGACAGTAACTGTTGCATTGGTCTGGGGAGCACTCTGAAACCACGAAATAAAGATCAGTAAATGTTTAATAGATTCTGGCATAAAATAAGTGTAATTAAAAATATATGATGAAATACAAGATTAAATTACATTAATCCCTAATGACCTATTTATTTTCTAATATTAATTCCAAAATTAAAAGCAATCTGAAATTCTAAGAAGTAACCACAGGTTACAAATATCAGCTACTCAAAGAAGAAAATATGCTGCACCTTACAGTTAGCCAATTGAACTGAAACTTGGTATTTATTTTGAGAACGACATGTCAGTTAATTTAAAACGTTCTGAGGGTAAAGGGCCGGAAACAAATTCCCATCCCTTCTTTGCGTCCTCCACAAAATTTCAGACTTTTCTGATGACTGTTTCGCCTGTAGGCAGCTTTGCAATACGGTCATTCAATTATGGACATCATGTACATGATCGCTTGTGTTTGTGTGTTCTGCAATTTCAACAATCTGACTGGGGTTATTCGCTATCACCAGATTCCTTTGGTAATCTGTTGATGCAATAGCACCACCAGAAAGACGTAACAATATTTTATCTTTTCCGTGTTCAGGCCTGGTAGTTTCTAGGAGGCCGTGGAATTATCAATTCCAAGAAAAATCCGAACAACAGAAATTCTATGCATTGTTCGAGGCCAACGAGAGACAGGCCAGGGCACTTAAAAATCACATGATCATCGGGGTCCGGGCAACAATCCATCCTTCATTGTTTCCAACAAACAAAAAAATACTGATTGTTAAAATTCAAGATGGAGACAACGAAGGATGAATTGTTGGCCAGACCCCGATGATCATGTGACTTTTAAGTGCCTGGCCTGTCTCTCGTTGGCCTCGGCATTGTTACAAATTTAATTTTGTTTTATAATTCTTAGAGTTGGGATGGAATCTCTATCACTTGTCTTAATGAACCTTATTTAAGTGGCACAAACTTTCCCATACATTGTTGGTCCGTGCATATTGTTGGTGAATTGCGTGTAGATACAATTGTTAATATAAACACGACGGGCCTATTGTTGCAGAAACTTTGCCTTGCATTGTTGGTACCATCATTATGAAATACAGCTGCGTATACATTGGTACACTTCTGGAAGACTCGTCAGCGAGCCAATCCAATGACAGCGTGCACCTTGAATGCGCCGTCTGTTCTCGTTGTCCCGGAAGCTTCCTAAGAAGCACTGTTACTGGAGACAGACGGCTTCTCGAGCTCGAGAAAGGGGGTCACTTTCAGCCAATTAAAACCCCGGACCTCCTTCTTAGAATTGAAAGTTATTAGAATATAACATTTTCTTGGAGAAAATGAGCAGTAACTAGAGATTATGGAGAGTTAGCAGACTATTAAGAAACAGTGGAAAGGCGGCAGAGGAAGCACTCCCTTTGCTGCGAATTGATACGTGTATCTCATTTGAGCCCTCGAGAGAGACGGACCTATCTATATTGCCTGGTTAATAATTCTTGGAAACGTATGGTTCTATTGCCAAGGCAACAAAACAAAACACGAAAATATTGCTGCATCATCATTGTTGAATCAGCCAATGAAAATCCCGGAAAAAAGCGTACAGACAACAGACAGAGCCGAAAAATTATGACCATTACCACATTGGTGAAGAAACTCGTCTGGATCAAGTGGAGGGCACCTAATTAAGTGGGAATGGTATTTAACTGCTGCTGGAGAAGGTAAGGAATCAATCTTGCACTTAATTGTGCGAATGATGGGAAAGGCTGCTGATCTAAGCGAATTTGAGAGAGGGCAGATTGTAATAGCCCAAAGACTCGGAACGAGTATCTCCGAAACTGCACGACTGGTAGAATGTTCACGATCTGCTGCTGTCAGTATTTATGCAAAATAAATAAATGGCGGTGAAACCAGCAGTAGACGCCAAGGTGTTGGACGCCCACGCGTCATCAAAGAAAAAGGCCGCCGGAGACTGTCCCTCTTGGTAAAACAAGATCGACGCCAGACAATGGCTCAACTGACAACCCAATACAATGCAGGTCCAAGTGCAAGTGTTTCGGAACACACAGTTCAGCGGACACTGTTGGATATGGGACTGCGCAGCAGACGTCCCACTCGTGTGCCTCTGTTGACCAAGCGTCATGGTTAACTACGCTTACAGTGTGACCAGTAACATCGAGATTGGACCATGGATAAGTGGAAGAGAGTTGCCTTGTCGGATGAATCACGATTTTTATTCATCACGTCGATAGTCGTGTCAGGGTACGCCGACTTCCAAGCGAACAGTTGCCCCCCCTCCCCCCCTGTACAGCAGGCCATACACAGGCTGTTGTGTTGGTGGTGATATTACGCTTTGGAGGACGTTCTCATGACTGGATCTGGGACCCGTAGTTGTGGTAGAACGGAGCATGGGACCCGTAGTTGTGGCAGAACGGACGTTCTCATGACCGGATCTGTTGCGGACCATTTGTACCCTTACATGGCGTCTGTCTTCCCAACTGGAAATGGAATCTTCCAGCAGGACAACGCCCCATGTCACAAAGCTCGAATTGTGTTGGAGTGGTTCGAGGAGGATAAGGATGAATTCCAATTAATGTCCTGGCCACCTAACTCGCCGGATCTTAATCCGAAAGAGCACATTTGGGATATTATGGAGCAGCAGCTCAGAGCTCAAACATCACCATGTCGGAATATCTCGACTTTGCATGACCGCTGCTTAGACATTTGGTACAACCTGTCTCCAGTCATCTACCAAGAACTTGTGGGATCCATGCCAAGGCAAATTGGCTGTTTTGCAGGCCAAAGGTGGCGCAACGCGTTATTGAGTAGGTGATCATAATGTTTTGGTTCTTCAGTGTATATTAACAATTGTATCTAGACTAGTTAAAGAGGCCCAGTACCCGAGCCAGGTGGGGCCGGGTATTGGAAAGCAAGTGTAAAACTTGAGACAAATTTTTGTGCGCCTCAACCTGCGCTTTTTATATATTCTGTTATTTCCAACGGACGTTCAAACTTTGATAATTCTTGTCGTGTAGCCATAATCACGTTGCAAGCCGTTTCAGATGAGTGCTAATAGTCGAGTTGGCAGCACTGATACCGCTCTGCCTATTTATACACCACGAACGCGTTGCTCAACTTGCGGAAATCGCGAATAAACACACGGCGCTCGAAAAACTAGCGAAGTGGGGTTGGCGGCTTATCAAACGCAGGCAGTACGACTTGACCACCATTGCTACAAATCGGGTTCGTCTCACCTGGCCACCTCTGTGCAGCGCAGTAACTGCACTGCTCTCGTGATGGGAGTTGATGTTTTACTGGGTGGGTGGGTGTAGTTGTCGTAGTAATCATATGCAGCTCGCAAAAGCTTGCGTCCATGTCGATCGATAAGGTATTGCTGACGCTCGACCTCATGCTTCCGACGCGTCATTCGATGCTCTGGGCTATTCTAGATACGCACAGTCTGCATTGCAGCTTCTCGAGCTCGCACGACACTGGACGCTGAACGCTTTCTTGCCTTTGCCAAACGGTCTCGTTCCAATCGCTGTCTACATTCCTCATTAGTCTCCCGCCCCCTACGTAACGTTGACGTTTTCGCTGCCTGAGCAGATCGTCTGCGGTGGGTCGTTCTCGCGGGGTGTTGGAGTACTGGCTGGTTCGTGAGTTCCTCTGAAGCGGTGTTAATGGAGACAGAGGGCTGCTCGAATGCCGGTGCTTTTGGCACGTTCCGGGTGCGACACAACGCCGCGCGCTTCCTTGCAAGTCTCTCCTTTCGCACCGCGCGACCCTCTTCAGGGGAAGTCGCATACTTCGCGGTGACATTAACCTCAGAGATCGCCTCAACGTCTGAATCGGGCCGCTGCGCTCTAACAGCTTGCCTCTTGCGTTGTTGAGCGGCGTCTTCAGTCCCGTCTTCACGTTCGCGCTGGCGCTTACTCGGTGGTCTTGACACACGTGAAACCTCCGTGCACTCAGTTGCTCGAGCAATTCGACCTGCTCTACCTGCTCTAACCGTAGGGACATCATAGAGATAGTATACTTATATCCTCATGCGCTATCTGTGAGCTGCTTTTTATTATTATTATTATTATTATTATTATTATTATTATTATTATTATTATTTTAAATTTATAAAAGCAGCATATTATAGATGGAAAGAATATTATTAATTTTTTGGCAAAGTATTATATTGCTGATCAAGTAATATTGTCATTTTGTCTGTAGTATAGTATTGTGAAATTTTAGTTTTTTGTAGTTACATGTATTTCTTGCAATGTATGCTATTATCCCATACAAGCCATATATGAGGCTTCGGGATAATTATTATAATGTAATTGTTTTTAGTTTTTTAAATAAATAAATAAATAAAATAAAAAAAATTATTATTATTATTATTATTATTATTACAACGTTTATATAACTTTCGCCATTTGGATCATGTTTGGTGGATGAAATCTTGTGATCAATATTTTAACCCCTTCCATTAGTCCGATCTTGCTGAAATTTTGTACACATACGTAAAGTCGGTGACAATGCATGAATCTAAAAAAATTTCAAAAAATCCAAAGGAGAGGGGGGGATTAATATGAAATAGAATTGGCTTATGTTTGTTTGTTTGCTCAAGAGATGGCGCTATGTATACCTAATTTTGACATAAGCATTATTTTTGAAATTTTTTTTCTTCACTTGTTTTCACTCAAGCCTGTTCGCAACCGCTCGTCATCGAGCTTCGGCCATTTTCCATTGTTTCGAGAAGCTAAAGAAAACAGATAGCGCCAGGTGCCGCATAGATCGCATCAGGGCCGACCGTGACCTGCGATAGAGGTTTTTCATTGAAACTGAAAATGAAAGTAAATTTTCTGTCTGTCGATAGGGCGGCGCTGCAGGCGTTTTTGGGCCGAATGTACATGCAGCGCCACTTTTCAATAGAGTTCCCGCCCTATTGGGAGCTAGAAACTTTAGCTTCATTTTAACAATGGAGCTCGATGACCATGAATATCTATAGACCGTGAGTCCGAGTAACAATGTAACTATCATTGTTTCCATCTTGCTTTTTAACAATCAGTATTTTTTCGTTTGTTGAAAACAATGAAAGTTTGATTGTTGGTCGGACTGCTATGGTCAGGAGACTTTCGCGTCAGGGCCTTGTATTTCTCGTTGGCCTCGCTGGCGTTAGAAATGACGTCATCCTGTCGTTCAACTGATGTGGCGGCAGCTATAGATATGAATCACATAAGGCATGCTCAAAAATTGATGTTCACTTCGAAGAAAATTAAAAATATATTGTATCTCGATGAATCAAACAAGCTATTCAGAATAAAAAAAAAATTCATCTTTCTATAAAAGTTTGTTGAAGAATACTCGTATAGTAAATCGTAAATATGAATTTCTCTTCTTAAACAAATGATTAACAAAGCATTCAATAGAAAGTAGAAATCAATAATTAAAGAATCGTAGTATTTTCAAGAGCATTCAATTGAACAACAGAACAGAGAGAAACCACTAATCCACATAACGAATTTATTCTGATGAATACGTATTTCGGCAGCCAAGCTGCCTTCTTCAGCATCCAAGGGAAGCTATGATCAGAGAGACAAGCAGTTCTGCCGAAATACGTATTCATCAGAATAAATTCGTTATGTGGATTAGTGGTTTCTCTGTCTTCTGTTGTTTGATGTCCATCCACAGTTTCTGGCTCCTCATTTTTCGGTTTAGCATTCAATGGTTTTGAATAGAATACCGAATTTTCAAATATACAACCGAACCCACTAATATTACAAATAAGAAATAATTTTAGTCTTACGCTCATTGTCACAATGGCAGATGCTTGGATTCCCTTTGCAAACACCTCCAATTTCTTTTCCGTAATACATACTGCACCTTAAAGGGCAAATGAAAAAGCATTCTGGTCCTTTCACGCATTCTGGAGGTACAGGTATATCTGAAAAAAAAAATGAAAATATCGTAGCTGCCAATTAATATTCATTAAAGTAATCTCTTAAAATTACGGACTGTTTACTTCGTAGTTAATCACAATACATCTAAGGTCAGTATCCTTTTAGTGACCTTGCTGGCATCCATAAATTAAGGGATTTCAAGAACGAACCGTTCTGGTTTTTCCGATCGGGAACAAACATGGTGGAAGGGTGAAGAAGGTCTTCCTAATACCATCCCGACACAAAAAGTTAAAAAATAAAGAGAGGAAAACTTCCAAAAATTCAATGATGGTAGGCAACCTGTAGTCCCACCATAGGCCTCTATTCTCGAAATTTTCGTGTTAATAACTCACATGAGTTAGCCGTGTCACGTGATAATAACTAGAACGATCAAAGAAAATTGGTAGCCTCGAAAATCAACTCGTGTGTTTTTCGTTCACCTCTTGTGAATCGAGGTTGAGATGGATGCCCACAAGGTAAAACTGACTGACAAATTCGTTATTCTGCTTGTGAATAGAGCTTGTGAGTAGAGTTTGTGTGTAAGGCCTATGACAACAGCTTCTGGTTATTTGATTGATTCTTGCTGAATAGCCTCGACTCCAGATTATAGTAATGTCGAAAATGGCCAAACGTTGTCAAAGCAAATACCGGCCCGTTTCAGTTGGGAGGTTCTGGACGATCCAACCTATATTCCGGACTTAGCGCCCTGTGACTACCACCTCTTTGGTCCCATGACGAGATTTCTGAGTGGTCAGAGGTTTGAGATTGATGAGGAACTCAAATCTGCCATGCGCCATTGGTTATTCATACCCGACGGAGTTTTATAAGCGGGGTATTCTGAGACTGATGCAGCGTTAGGATAAATGCCTAAATCGTCAAGTTGCTTATGTGGAAAAGTAGACAAAGACGTGTATTTTCAGTTGCACTTAGTTGTTTATCTGTATGTTTTGTAATTTCCTTTGAAAAAAATAAATGATTTCCTCTGATATCTCCTCGTATAAGTAAAGATAAAATATTTCTTCACGTTTTTCTGACGCAATATAACACTAGTATAGAAGACTTACATATATTTGGAGTGCCTTTCACCAATGTAGTAACCATGGCAAGGAAAATGAAATATAAAAAAAAATTCATTTTGAAATATGTTTGTGGATGCTGATTCCACAATATAATGTTATCTAAACATAAAATTTCTTAGCTCTTATTTTATAAAATTTACGAATCCTCTAAAAAATTAGAAGAACATCTGACCATGTGGAATAAATAAATAAATAAACGCAGATAACTAACAGGTGATGAAACCATTAAATTTATCGTCATGACTAATTTTCATGTTTATTCGGCCATTGTTCGATATCTTCAATTAATATTTAGATTATTTTTAATGCATTTGAAATTGCAATGCGGGTGGAATTTTAAGTAGAAGTGAGGAAATATAAATCTTAAAAATTCAAGGAAAACAAAAAAAAAAGAAAAAATTAACACGAAAATAATTTATCAATTTTAGAAAATTTAATATAAATATTATTGTATAAAAAAATACGTTCTTATTCAATATTCAACAATATTCTTTACTGAAAAAACGTCTACAAAAACAATTACCATTATTTAGTAAATCGATGTAGCATCTTATTCGATAAACATACAACTTGATGTATTTTATATTGGTGCATCAAGATCTCTTCTTTATATCTAAAGTGCTTCTTCATAGAACTGAGATACCAATATCATCTCCATAGAAGGAAGACGAGAGAAAACAACAGCAACATGTAATCTGAACAATCTAAAATTTTATATTCAAAACTTTTAATTTTGTTGTTTTCTATTTTCTTTAAGTTATTAATTTGCATTATTTAAATATAAATATTAGTCTTATTTAAACTAATTTTTATAAATTTCCTATACAAACGTTTCTAAATATCGGTGAAAGTTTCGACGAACACCATATACTAAAATATAAAGGAAATATTAAACGAAAAGGGCAGAATATAAACGAAATATTAAACGACAGAACATAAACAAAAAATTAAACTACCGGGAATAGTGGACAAATTTCATTAAAACACATCATGGTCATTTGTCCTGCACAGTCTCACGTAATTTGAAAAATTATCAATATTTTATATGCTCAGGATAATTGTTGTTATTATTTTAGCTTATCAGACATGTGGTTGGTCGCGTGTACTACCAGTCTAGTAATTTTGCTATCGACCTCGGTCGAGTGTGCCAGATCTGGTTTCTAAAAAAAAGAAAATGTTATTTCCAGGTGATTATCCTCATTATATGAGCAAATGAAATGTTGTTCGAGAAAAATTTACAATTTCTACACAACCAAGAAGGTAGAGACCGTCTTAATTCTATCAGCTATCGAAACCTTGCAATCTACTCCTCCTTCCACTGGGTAGGGGCAGAGCTTTTCTAAGTCTATTCCGCCATAATGATGTCAGACTCCGTGAGACTATTATGGAATAGTCTGTTTTTCCATCAGTATTTAGTTTTATGAAATATGGAGGCTTTGCAGTATAGTTTTATTGATTATAAAATTTTACCTTACATTTACCTTAGTAATAAAACTTTCTTAAAAAATAGTAATAAATTGGCAATTAATTTTCATTAATAAAAGCTGCGGCATTTGTTTGAGGGTGGCGTTTATTTCATTTGAATTTTTTGGGGCGCGGCGTCTATCTGAGAGAGGCGATATAATGGGGGCCTCTATTATTCAAAAAAATGCGGCAATTTTTTTTCAACTCTCTTAATAAGAAAATTTTGCCAAAGGCGTAGCCAGCGCTCAAGCAGAATTCCATACAATACAAGAATACATCATGCATTTTGTTTCGTGCAAGGACTACTTTGGTCTAAACAGTTGGTAACCGTTGCATGAAGAAACCTGCCTGTTGTGTATGAGTGTAGGACATTTACCACACCGGACATTTACCGCACCTAACTGCTTCAGTATCGTTCTTGTTCAGAGAAATTCTTGTAATTAATAACTATAAAAGAAAAACAACTAATTATTCACATACGGAAAATAAAACTAAAAGGTAAACAATAATGCTAGAGTGTAAAAATTAAATAATAACTTAAATACTTATGTGGATAATAACTAATAATAAAAGAAATACGACAAAATTAAATATTTATTCAAGGTAAACAATAACATAAATTTGATGGTATAGGACTTTCAATTCAATCGGAACCATAATTAAAGCGTCAGGGTAAACGAAGCCGAAGATAATATTAGATAATAAAGAATTAAGATTGTGGACGGCGTGGTGATAAAGGTTTCATCCCGGGTCCCATCCGATGCTCGCATGGATACATCGCTAGATCAAGCTCGAAAATCCACCAAAAAAGCTGAATTAATAGGAATCAACATCGACCGATCTTTATAAAAAATTTTCACAAAGAAATTTTATAAAATTGTAAAATATGGCATACAGTTTTACAAAATAAATGAAGCTCTGTAAAAATCTTTATTTTAAATTAAAATAAATAGATAAATAAAATTGAAATTCAATAAATATGATGGTGTAGGACTTTCAATTCAACTATACAACTTTGAATTTATTTATTTATTGCGAATCCAACAAATTACTAGAGTGTAAAAAAAAAAAAAAATAACACAAATACTATGTGAATAATAACTAATAATAAAATAAATACGACAAACTGATCACATACTGGAAATTAAATATTTATTCAAGGTAAACAATAACATAAATATGATGGTGATGATCTTCAATAAGACTTTCAACAATAACATAACAATAAGACTTTCAATTCAATCGGATAGCATATTCTGATGACTCATCTGTTGAACAATACATAGGGTCTTGTCTCTGATATTGTTACCTACAACGCATAGCGAGCGACTTTGTAGTAGAAATTTCGGCAAAATTGACCTTTAGGAACTGCGAGCACTGCCTGCACTGCAGAAAAGCATCCCTCAAAGACGCCCAAATGAACAACTCATTCATAGCAACTGTTTCGTTTCCGCCCTGCAGTGAAGCATCACTTAAAGACGCCACTGTTTTCACAGCATTTTACTCTGAAGTTATTAATTACTACATGTATTAGAAATTAATAAAATTTATTTTAATTCGTAAATATTTAACAATAATTCGTAAATATTTAACAATATTCGCAAATGAATTAATTTTATTGAAACGCTTAGTATAAGAATTTACAAAATTATTACTAATTAATAAGTGATTTAAACATTTGACATATTAAAAAAATTACTAAATTGCAAAAAAATTTGGTTGAGTGGGTCTTGTATCACATAAATGAATTCTGTATATACACTGTCGCGATCTGTATATCTAAGGTAACACTAGATCGCGATCTGTTTGATTTTGATTTGTTTGAAGTAGGATCCTGCAAAAACCGCACCGGTCAAAACTCCTAGAGTAATAGCACAAATGAGGACATATCCCAGAAATAAACCTTAATTTTATCTGATTTTTTTATAATTTATACATTATTTTATTGAATTATTTGAAAAATATCTGGGTTTTTTATCAGAATTTACTAAAAGTCAACTTTGCCGAAATTTCTATGCAAATTCTACTCCGTCACAGTCAGGACAAGACTAGAAGATCGCTACACAATAAGTGTCTGGAGGGAGAAGAATTTGGCAACTACAGGCTGACATTCAATAATTCAGCCATCGATAATCCGGTTCCTTCAGATTTCCGGCATGGATTTCGGAGCATTTTCTGGAGTCGCCATTTATGTTTTGATAGCACTGTAGTCCAGAATCAGCTTCTGGGTCTTATTTGCACGCGTTAACAGGCATTCTTGCTCATTCCTTCTATTACTCTTAGATATTGTATATTACTTTGATTCCCAAAACTTTTCCGACTCACGAACCCCTTTCACAAATATCCAGTTGTGCGAATCCCTGATTATAAATTTACATATACATATATACTATAACAGGACTCTGCCATTACCGAAAATTTTTTGGCAAACCCCTTGAAACATTTTGCGAACCCCAGTTTGGGAAAAGCTGGTATAGTATTACTACAGTAGCACTACTATAGTAGTAGCACAGTAAATTACTTAGTTTGTGAACATTAAATACAGACAGCATATAACCATAAAAATGCGGCATTTTAGAAAATCCGGCATTCCTGAGGTAGAAAAAAATTCATTGGTAAAAATTATTTCCATGGTTGGAAGCGAGCAAGAGCAGGTTATCGCCAACGCAAGTATATACCTTTCTACCTCTGTATACAGATCAACTCAACGGACAAATTGACAGCTATCGAATTTGGTTATTTTAAAATATAAAATATAAAAAAATTTTTTAAGTACACACTTACTTTAAAAATTGCACTAAAAATTGCAAATAATTTGTGGTGTCTCTCATTTAAATTCATAACATTAAAAAAGTGTGGCGGCGGGTTCATTTTGTTATGTTGTGTTTTTATTTTAAAATTTAAGATTAAACACATGCTGGGTCGAGTTTTTGGACTTGAGATTGCGGTTTAGTAAGCATCGCTCATACGTCAAAATTGCGTAAGATCAGAGAAATTACCATTGGAAGGCTTTGATATTACGCAATTTTGACGTATGAGCGATGCTTACTAAACCGCGATCTCATGTCCAAAAACTCGCCCCTGGATTGTATCGTCACCGGAAATGAATCAGTGTGTCAAATTTTGAGTCGTTTGAACAAAGGGAAGTAAATAAAAAAATGATTGCCAGATTTGAAAGAAACATACGGTAGAATCAACTCATCAAATAAGTCATATTGCAACAATGGTATGGAACTCTTAATGAAAGACATATCTCATTGCCAAATACTACTTAATGTGGTTTACTACTTAAACAAACGGAACCATAAATAATCTGTTTTTAGGACCGATAGGTACTTATGTTTTCAAAATGTGCGTCCGTCCATCCGTCCGTCTGTCTGTCTGTAGGTGCTCCAGCTTTCGAACGCTTCCGAATTTTCGACTTCCGTTTTCGCCATTCGGCAACTTAGGGAAATCGGAAGACTGAGTTCGTTGGTGGAAAAAATCGGTGAAATACTTCCGGTTCAAAAGGTCACAAATAAGAGAGGGGAACACGTTTTTCACTATACAATTCCATGTATAAATGGCCTGTGCACTGCCAAATGCTGTTCTCTCTTTGGCATTCCATAGCTAAAGCAGAGAATAGGTTGTAAATTAAAGGTACACTCCACGGAAAAAATCGAATTTATTTATTTTTTGCATCATAACATTAATCCAGGTTAATAGAGTATACATCATTCAAAAATTTTCGATTTTTCCTACTATTTTATTAAGAAAAATGCCTCGGAAAATTGAAAATTGACGTGCGATCTTCCATCCTCTTTTCCAGAGAACACGGCGGAACAAGGCGTCACTTCCTGCCGCGAGAACCTCGGGGAATTTCGTCGCCGAGATTCCAGTGGCTCTCTACATATCGTAATTTGCTAAGTCAGTATCAACGATATAAAATGAGTAGATCGCTCATGAGTAGAGCACTAGATGTAGAGAATAGCGACAACTGCCTCGGCGCAATTGTTGTGGCAAAAAGCAATCTTCCTAATGCTGCGCTATAGGAAATCCATGATATACCGACTCGAATTATAGTTTGTACAAGACAAAAATAAATACAAACAGCATCTCAATGCCAGATAAATTTATTAACTTAATACATAAGTTATAGAATTGAAAATAGAATTATGTCTAATTGTGATATTTTAACGATTTCCGTAAGGGAAAAATTAGCAACTAACTTGTAAAAATTAAAACTAGAGAGATGGAATATATTGTTTTGTTGACTGATATGCCTAGCATTATAATAGAATAAACTTAGATATTATCGCTATTAACGCTAGACATATCAATCTAAAAAAACAATAAATTCCATCTATTTAGTTGCTAATTTTTCCCTTATGGAAATAATTAAAATACCACAATTATTAAATTAATTCAATTATCCTTTTTTATATGAATTATTTCGATTAATACTAAATTATATAATAATTAAATCTTGTTTGTAGATTTTTTTTTCACAGATATAAAGAAGGAAAAAGTGATCTATGAATTAAATGGAACAATAACTTTTTAACTTAAAATTTTTATTAAAAATTATAATTTATGGATAGCGCTTCTCATGCCAGTATAGTTATGATTTTTTTTTTCGGATTAAGAAGAAAAATCTTTCAAAAAATAAACATTTATAATTTTCTAA
>JAHWFO010059506.1:340-42324 GCA_023313115.1 Rhysida immarginata
GATGGGAAGAGAATGATGCATACATTGATAGCCTTGATATTGAAGTTCTTCATGCAAGTGCCAGTTATGCCATGCATAGCGCCAGAATAATTCAGAAGATACAGTTAACTCCTTTCATAGCATACGAATGGTTGGATGGAATAGAACCTTTGGTAGAGTCCGTAAATCACGAATGGAAGTTTTTGAGTCACACAATTGCTGGAATTATTATGCACGGTCTCCAGCATAAGCAGATTGTGCGTAAAGCGGTATCTGTTCTTGTAGCAATCGCACGAGCTGATCAACAGCAAGTAATTTTTTTAATCATTCTTGTAGAATAAGTCGTTGTAGAATTTAAAGTAACACACAGATGATTGGTGTCTTTATTTTTTTTGCTTTTAGGCACCGAGTATGTTTCCAATTTTATTGCATAAACTGAGTGTAGAAACGGATGTTGATTTAAGACTTCATATTCTTCATAGCCTTCCTGAAATGGCAACTCATAAGGTGCGTCAGGAGATTGTTTTAATCTGCTTATTTACAGTACTTAAATGATGCAGTCAATAAATGAAGTTTCATGTGGTACAGGTTAGCGTGGGCCCTGTCCTTCAGACACTCCAGATTTTATCATCAACGCCTAGTTTACAGGCCCTCTCTATTCGTCTCACGTCAAAATTGTGGCAGCTCCAAGATCGTGTATTTCCGTTTTTACATCATCTCATTTTGGAACCGGAAGAAAAAAAGGATGACGGGATTGGGTTCGATGTGCTCATTGCCAAGGCAGCATCGATAAAAGATGTTTGTCAAATCAGGTGTGAGGTTATTGTCTTTTCTCGAATGTTCGTTCTTTCTCCCTCTTTTAACCAATTTTAAAATTTGCTGTGTTTATCAGGCCCCACCAATATGGTGCAGATCTTCTAAACTCTTTATCAGCTTTGCTTGCAAGAAATTTAAAGGAATCTGGAAGCGTCCCATCTGTTCTTGCTTTAGAAGGCATTATTGCTCTTTGTAAATCAGAGGTAAGTGAATACGTTTATTGAAGTGTACTTGGAAAATAAATAGCTACCACTGGCTTACTGGTCGTATTTGAATATTACCAGTATTTGCAAGTGTTCAAAGATTAATAGCAAGGGAAAGTGGGTTTTTGTCACTCTGCGTCATCAAATATCCTCCAATTGGCTAACCTTAGATTTCAAACATCGTATTATGTTTGTTGTTGATGATTTCAGATCGAAACGCATGTCAGATTCTTTAATCAATACATTCATGGCCATATTCACTAACCAAGGATTAAAACTAGGATCACATAATCCGTGATTCAGGATTACTTCATTCAGAATCGCATTTCGCATTCACCAACCACGGATTGAGTGATTCTCGAATTAATTCACGATTCTTTGTGAGACTCGATTTGGTTGTTTATGACCTGATGATGGCATATGCATATTTTGATGCGCAAGATAAGGCAGATATTCTTTTCACTTTTGAATTTCAAAAGTGCCTGTGTACCGGGTGTCCCAAAAACGAAGGACTATTTGAAAAATCAATTTACGAAGAATGGAAGATGATAGAAAGATTGGTGGTGCATTCTTCTAGGAAACCAGGGAATTTATTCGCACCAAGTATCAAAATTAGTTACAAAGTTTGATAACAGATGGTGCTGCTGTTTTCTACACATTCTGTCCCATCAGATTGGCATTCTGTACCTCGCTCAACATTCGACTGATGTGTGTTTCGAAAATGATTTATTCGTTGGAACAGCGGATATTTCTTATTTTGGAATTTCATCCCTTAAAAAAGCATCGTTTTATAGTTTCCCCCTGTCAGCAGCACCATCTTTTGATGAACTTTGTAACTAATTTTGATACTTTGTGCAGATAAATTTCCTGGTTTCCTAAGCAGAACACAGCAAACCACACATTTCTTTTGCCTTTTGTTTTTCGTTAATTGATTTTTCAAATCGTCACAAGTATTGGTAAAGTTGTCCATCTTGTTTTAACTAATTTCAATGAACTGCGCATGTGTTAATTCTCGGTTCGATAGGTAATCCTCGGACAATCTTGAATCAAATGCGTTACTTAATCCGGTGAATATGAAAACTATCACTCAAAGCTTATTAGAGTGTTAATCCTCGGTGGTGAATATAGTCGTAATATTGCTTTATGGGCTACATTTATTAATTAAAAATATTTAATTTTAATTCTTTTAGGTTATTGATTTGCATACGACGTGGAAGGTTTTAGCTGCAAAATTAAGTAAGGATTCAAGGTTTGTAATTACATTAAACAAGATTTGATTTTGCTGCTTATGTGGATGTGTGCGTATTTGTGTGCGTGCTTGTGATATTCAGGATTTATTAAATTAAGAAATAATTTTATTAATTTAATGCTTTTTTGGCCGTTTGCTGGCGCTTCGGTTTGGGGGCCTAGAATTCAATAATTCAAGGCATTTTAGCAAACAGCCAACAAAAAGGAGAGGTTAAGGTACAAAATATCTAAAATGAACATACATGACAATTAAATGCTATGAATTAACATAAAAGGAACTAATTTCTTGAAAATGTATCAGGTCATGGCATATCAAATGTCGGATTTCGAGGTGTGTTCCGAGCTTCGGCACGGTTTCCACGTTTAGTAGCAAGTACCCATAACAAAGTGGTGCATTCCCAGAGATAAACCTATCAGTGACCAGCTGCCTGAAATTTGCATGTCTGCGATGATATTTAATAGCGTTTGAACCCAAGCGAAGATAGTCATGACTTCATACGAATTACGTGTGATAATGCATTACGAGTTCAGGTTGAAGCACGCTGCATCTAACGCCTCTCGAAACATCAATAAGGTATTCAGTGTAGGCACCATAAATGAACGTACTGTCCAGCATTGGTTTCGAAAATTCCGAGCGGGAGTGACGGACCTGGCAAACGAGCCACGCGGCAGATCGCCCAACGTGTCGAATGATGCTGATCTGAAGCGATATGTAAAAGAGGACCCATCAAAAATCGTTCGGGACCTTGCAGGGGATCATGCTGTATCAGTGTCAACTGTCAGTAGACACCTTAGGACCATCGGCATGGTGAAAAAGCAGGACAAATGGGTCCCACATGAACTTACGGAAAACCAAAAAGAGCATCGGTTGGAGGTGTGTATGGAATTGCTTTTGCGCCACGAAGAAGCGGGGATTCTTGATCGCATTGTCACCTGCGACGAGAAGTGGCTCCTATACGACAGTAGGAAACGGTCAGCACAGTGGCTGGATGGTGATTAACCCCCGCAACAGTTCCCTAAACCCTCGTTTCACCCCAGGAAACTCATGGCTACAGTTTGGTGGAACATCCGTGGTGCAGTGCATTACAGCTTCTTGTAGCAGGGGGAGACGATCACCGCTGCGACCTACTGTTGTGAACTGCGTCATATGCACACAAAACTGTGTCAGCAACAACCTGCACTTGTGCATCGCAAAGGCGTCCTTCTGCTGCATGACAACACGCATCTGCACGTTGCATGAACGACCATGCAGGCGCTACAGGCTCTGGGCTGCGAGGTGCTTCCACACCCTACTGACGACCATCTTTTCCAGAGCCTGGACAATTTTCTCTGGAGGAAAACATTCCTAACCCGAGCAGATGTCGAAAATGCATTCTGGGAGTTTATCGAATCCCATGACTATGGATTCTATCGGAGAGAGCTCGAGAAGCTGCTGAACCGTTGGCAACAATGTTTGGATTGCAATAGGGGTTATTTCGAATAGCACGTGTGAAGGTATTCTTTCTAGAGGGCCATTAAAGATAAGATGACCTCTGCAATCTGATATTTGATATGCAACGACCTGATACTTCATATGATGTTTTGAAAATATTTAGAATTTGTTATTGTTTGAAATAATCTTGTAAACTTTAAATATGACAACACAAATAAATAGAATTAAACTAGATGCAAAGTTAGTTAATAGGTGTTAGTTATAATATTTATATCCTGACAGTTACAAGCAGAGATATTTAATCCTAACGAGCTTGGGCAACAAGCAAACTTGATACAGTATGGCAAAAATACCCATGGTGCCCTCTTGTAACAAACGCTCAAATGGCAAGAGAGCATTCGCAAGTGTCGTCGTCTTGTAACTAACCATGTCCGACTAACAATATTTCTTTTATAATTAAATAGAAATGAACTATTTTTGATTTCTTTCTTAATTTGTTTAATTTTTGGTTTAATTTAAATAACTTTCCGTATGTAAGGGACGTGTCGTATTTTAAACATTGAAATATTTAAAATCTCTGCCTTGTCGCCGTTGTCATCTGCTTCCAGTACTCTGAAGATGTTTTGATTACGTCAGATATCATCAAGACCCAAGGTAATCTAGGATAACAGGTAGGTCCAGTTTGTCAGAAGTGCTTAACGCGCATGCGTATTGTGACGTCACTGGAATACTTGTGGCTTTACTTCCGGCGTGTGCGGTAGCCATTATTCTAGTCACAAAAGAAAACGTTTTCACGTAAAAAAACAAAACTCTTACGTTGATTTCTGAAGAAACGTTTATTTGTAAAGTTACTATTTTATAAATTAAAATTTCCTAATGCCTGCATAAATAAAGTTATTAAGAAATAATATCGAAATTATCATCTGTCTCTTAACTGCCAACGGTTCCGACGAATCAATTTCGAATGATAACTAGGCCTAATGATAATGAGAAATACGTTATCGTCCTTGTCTCTGTGTTCGCTTAACTATCCGCACATTGCGCCATGAGTGAACATGAGACCATGGTAAATGATTTTACATTTTAAAGACACCCACTCCCCTTCTAACGAACTGATATATAACCCTTTTTCTATTTAGTCTCAGTAAATTTCACTTACCTTGGTCGCATGATCAGTTATCGCGTGATGTGCTGATAGTTAACATCAACCCTGTATTCACATTATAAAGATAATACGTAAGTACATTTTACAATAATTATAAATTACGTAAGTCCCTTCATATAATGGCATTATTATTGAATTAAAATATATAGTATAAAGAATGAGAATTGTGAAGGAAATGAACGAGTCGTCAAGTGTGGCTATCGCACGACTGCTTTCATTGCCGCCATGTTTTAGTTTCTGTTGAGGTATAGCGGGTATAGGTTTCGATGTATTCCAGTGACGTCAAAATACGCTTGCGCAGTAAGGCAATTTTTACTACTTCCGGCAAACTGACCCCCACCTTGTTCTAGAACACCTTGATCAAGACCTAGAGTGCCATCTGGCAACACCCTTGCAACTAAGCTGCGCGAACTATTTCGCATATACGTAATGTCGCCTCTCGTTAGGATTAAGGATTTCTAGTCACAACAGGTCGAGATATATGAATAGATCAGGAAAGGCCCAGACATTAGAGAGGAATATTCCAAGATACTGGTTTAATTCTTCCGAGATACTGATTCTTTAATTCTCGGCGAAAAGCATTGTAATCAGATGTTTATTCTTTGCCTTCGGGAGATAGATGTTACCAGTCTGTCTGGTAGGCTAATTATATTTATCCATAACTAATGTGGGTGGTATCGGGGTAACTGTGAGGACGGCCGAATTTAGCACTTTATAGATAAAAGTACCCAGCTGAAATTTATATATTTGTAAATTGGAAAAATGGCAGGAGACCCAAGTACCACAAGGAACCTTCATAAGGGTTCGAAGGAACCATTTTTGCAACTTTAAGATTCTGGACACATTGTAAGATGTAGCAGCTCCCCAGAAAAATACACCGTAAAACAAGTTGGAGTGTATCAAAGTGTGAGCAGGTAAATAATTCAATCTGGAGATCTTACCCAAATTTCTGTTCAATTTTGTTAGAAGAATATTCACACGAAGGCCCGAGGACAAGTCGTGAGAGAGTTCAATCCGCAAATATCTAAAAGATTCCACGATGCCAATCGGGATCGGATGTTTATCTAAATAAATGGTGAATTCTATTGGAACGTTTTGCTTATTTTGTTGATAGAAAAAAAAATCACCCGAGTTTTGTTTATATTAATCCAATAGTCTATTCTGCTTACTCCACTCGAACAATACGTCAGCGGCATTATTTAAAGAGGTCACAAGCTCATTTGGTTCCTTATGGGCGATTAACAAGACTACATTGTCGGCGCACGTTATAACTTTGTAAAAAAATAAATAATGTACTGTTTATTTACGATATAAAAACTTTTATACTTTTTTCAGAAATGATTTTTAAAGATTTTTATTTTGACAAGGGAATGTTTCGAATTGTGTAAGCACGTTGAAGACCCAGACCTATTGCATTCGATGTGCAAAATTTTATATTCAATAATATTTTTAATTTCACATTTTCACAAAATTTTACAATGAGCACCTTTTAAAAACAAAGGCTTTTTGTAGTGCCATTTGCAGTGCAGTCATCGGATAAGCCGCCTTCAAAACCATTTTTTAAGGGCTGGTCATACTTTGGAGCTTTCCCCGTTGTATACCCACTTTTGAAAAAAGCATACAAATCGGATCTCCAAACCTTGGAGCCATGAAATGGTAATGTTCAAATGACTTGGAGCATTAAAAAACTATCACGATGCCAAAAGTTGACGTCATGAATTTGCATGTAGTCGTCACTTTTTTTTTTTTATGGTCTGTCGAATGCAATAAGTTTGGTTTTTGCAATGCGCTTACGCTATTCAAAGCAATCCCTTGTGAGTATCTCATTAATATCGAGGAATAAATAAAATGAAAGAAAACAGTTTAATGTTGTTGTTCTTTAAAATATGTCAGCAAAGTGTAAGTCGTTATTGCATGAGTCTTGAAATTAATTGTGATTACCAAATTGTTAATATCTCTTTCAGGCCTCAGGTTGTTAAAAAATTGTGTGAACTTCTTTCAATTGCTCCAGAATTAGAAGTGAATAATTTAGAATTTGAGGTAAATGTTGATGGTTTTTAAAGAATATAGGCAGGGTCACTGTAAAAGAAATAGACATGTTCGTCCGTGTATAAAATCAAGATCATTAAATAGAACTGACACCCAGTAACTATTTACAGTCAGTTCTCGTTAATACGAAATCGTGGGGACCAAGAAATTTTTTCGTATTATTCGTATTTCGTATAAACCAACAGTACTAAAAGTGTTATGAAATAAGCACGGAAATAGAGTACTTAAGGTAGAAATAATTTTTATTCATCTCTGCTAAAAAAATCTGTAATAACAATTTGTTTTCGCGCTAAAGCAATACTGACAACCGTTCTTTGCTACTTTTTCCTAAGAAAGATACTGTAAAAAAACATTAGATAGATGTACAAAATTATCGGGAAAAAATACAATAAAGTTTAAATGACGCATTCATACCTCCATGACACTTTTCACCTTTTAAATGATAAGATTTCTCGGGAGAAGATTATAAAATAGGGCGGTTTCGACAGCATTGTAAATATTGTTAGGCGTATACTTTTCAAGCAGTTTTGCAAGAACTTTTTCTTTCCAATCATTTACAACAACTAAGTTAACAGCATTTGCTTCTCCAGCAAGTGAATGGTAGACGAGTCCGTGCCTTTCCTTGAAGCGGGTAAGCCAACCACTAGAGCACGCGAAATTTTCAATGTACAGCTGGTTTGCAAACTGGTTAGCTTTTTCTTTTAGAATATCGCCCCTAATGGGAATATTCTTTTGCTTTTCGCATTCGTTTTCTTCTCAGAGTTCCACTCGATTCAGCCTGTTGTCTTATCTTTTCCGAGTTTTTAAGTATCGTTGATAATGTTGACGGTGGAATGTCAAAGTCTTTAGCAACCTGCCCTTTTATAGCATTTGGTTTTTCCGCTGCATTCAGAATTTATAACTTAAGATCTAATGAAAGATCCTTTCGTTTCCTTTTGCTTGAAGCTGAATAAAATTCCTGACTGTAATAAAATTAGATAACTGCGTTGTAGCGATGAGAAAATTGATTTTGAAACAATGCTGTTATTGCACTTGTTTAAATAAAGATTTGAGCGCCATGTGACAGGATTTCAGATCTGAATAGCTGAACCAATCAGATTTCGCGAATCAGATTTCCCGTTAGTTTGAAAGCACGTGATTCAGATTTCGCGAATCAGATTTCCCGTTTGTTTGAAAGCACGTGATTCGTTAGTTTGAAAAATTCGACTAAACAACTGATATTTTTTTTATCGAATAATCGACTAAAATTATCGAATAAAAATATCAACTGATTAAAAAATCGAGTATTCATTTATTCGAATACTGTAATTCAGAAGCAATCACATATGAAATGACTTTGAAAATTATTTTTATTAACTTTACACTTCGAAATCTGAAATTTTATCATTAAAATTGTTCCTAAAAGGACTGTTTTTCAATAAAATTATGAAATTTTCCTTCGTATAAACCGTATTTTAATAAAAATATGTTCGTATAAAGCAGACAATTTTACATAGTAATTGCTTTCTCGGGGACGGGCCACAAAATGTCTTCTTATTAACCGGAATTACGTATTAACCAGTTTCGTATTAACGAGAATTGACTGTAGTAAGGATGAGAGTGCAGTTTGTGGGGACGTCAAACCTGACTGTTGTGACAGTAACTGGAGAAACTTACCTTTTCACATTAAGTGAGTAGCTGATGCCTCTAAGAACCCATGAAAGCTTTATTCTCATTCAATAACAGCGGGATTATAACATTACCTAATCTGTGATCACATTAAACGGCGTCTGCTGTGCAAACCTAAAGATGTTTCTTGCAAAACCACTAAAGTGTCTATAATATTTGGTTTATGTAAAGTAGTGAAAATGCTTTATTTCTTTTATGGGAACTCTGTCTTTATAAGCAAATTTAGTTCGCTATAGATATCAGATTGTTTATGCCAATAGAAAGTGTTAAAATGTCTTGTAAAAATAATTGTACATAATTAATTTTTTTTTTTCTTAATTTTCAATTGTTCATCAAGTTTCAATCAGTGTGTTTAGAATTATTTGACGAAACGGGATAATTGTTAATGAATCGAACTTAAGCAGGCTTTAAAATTGACGTTCAAAAATGTTATTACCTGGGTTGTTCAAAAATGATTGGCACTCCCTTCCCAATGACTTCCGAAATGTAGCAGTTTGAAGAGGGTGTGTGAAGATAAGCTATATGCCACCTACTACTAACAGACGATGTTGCAGTATCGTCTAAGAAGGAAGTTGTTCACAAGGGAATGTTTCGAATAGTGTAAGCATGCTGCAAACCCAGACCTATTGCATTCGATAGAGGAAAAGAAAAAAACGACTCTGCACAAAGTTTTTTCGTGCAGTGAACCTTAGGCAATGGAGATATGTACCAATTATATACGTGCATAAATTGAGACCTACGTGCACAATAAATTGAAAATGAAGTTTCTCTAAAGGATGGGAAGTATAAAGCTGTGGGGGCAGAATTTGTGTTTTGTGGGCTGCTGCAGTAAAGATTGGTTTAGATCCCGACAGTCGGCACATCTTCAAGGTATCAGCAACATGGGTCAGAAACTTGCAAGTTATGACACAGAATCCGTAGCCGTAGTAAAATAACTCATAAAATTTCAAATAAACAAGGTTTAATCAATGTTGATTAACGGCTGGTTGCAACAGCGTCAGTTAAAACGACTCTAACTTTCGGTTAGTTAACAATCGGTTAAGTCCTTTAACTGGAAAATGTTGCACCATCTCTAGTCAAGTCTCGGTTAGCTTACTAGATGGAATATAAGTAACGAGGACTATGATTAGTTTGTTTTGCTCCGACAACTTCCAGTTAACATGGCTGATTGTTTTCCATTAGCTGTTTGATATTTAGCGTCTCCCAATGACTGATCTGTTTAGCTTATTCCCAAATGGCTGATCTAAATAGCTGATCCATATGGATGATCTATTTAGCTGATTCAAATTCCTGATCCAAATGGTTGATCCATTCAGTTTATCCCAATGACTGATCCATTTAGCTTATCAAAATGGCTAAAACAGCTGTCTGATTCAAACTGCTGAACCATTTTGCTGATCCATTTAGCTTATCCTAATGCTGATTCAGTTGTCTGATTCAAACTGCTGATCCAAATAGCTGATCCAGTTGGTTGATCCATTTGGCTGATTCAAATGGCTGATCCATTTACCTGCTCCACTTGTCTGATTCAAACCTCTGATCCATTTAGTTTATCAAAATGGCTGATCCATTTAACTGATCCATTTGGCTGATCCGTTTAGCTTGCCTAAATAGCTGATCCAGTTGTGCTGTTTGATAATTAGTTTATCCAATTAGTTAAAAATATATTTCTGTTTTGGAATGCCATTTAGTTTCACTAACCGTGGTCATCGACCGTTTAAGTTAAACTGCTACTTAACGTCTGGTTAAGTCCTAACTTCTCATTGGACGTAACGTTTTGCGTACAGTCATCTTTGTTATGCTCTATCGAATACAATAGGTCCAGTCTTCATCATAAAATAACGCACAAAGAAAGAAAGATACAATCATCGAAAAATGTAAACACCTGGTTCTGATGGATCAAGTGTATCTGAGCTTCACTGCTATGCTGCCTAGCTGTTCTCTATTCAACAATGCCCCCCCCCCCCTTACTTGCCTAAGTGTATGATGCAGAACAAACAAAAATATCTCCATGTCAACTGATGAACGGAAACACATTAACAAAATTAAACGCATATTCAAGCGTTGTTAACCAAAGCCTGCAGGGTTACCCAAGATATTATTTTCTTACAGCCACGATGTACATCATTATCTAAGGCCATTATTAACCATGGTACCACTATATTGTCGTAGTCCATATCTCACTCTGTGTTTGCGAGACAATATAAGAGCTCTATAGAATGAACTTAAGTTTAAGTTTAAAGCTGCGATTAAAGATTATGAATAAAATCTTGACTGTCCTTCATAAATAAAATAAAATAAAAAAAATGTAATTTCTTCCAAATTTTTAAAGTAATTTAAATTAATTATCACTTATATAAGGGTCATACAAATGAAAATGAAAATTATTTATTTTATCCAAAGTGTATACAAGGAATTTAAAAATTCATTCCAAATGCGTTAAGGCATTTATCCCACTGTGTAATAAGGCGTGGAATTCCTTTATGGAAGAAGTGTTTCGGTTGCGTGTGGAACCATTCCAAAACCTCTTCCTTCACTTCATCGTCCGACTGAAACCTGCGGCCTTGCAGATGTTTCTTGAGATCCCCAAACGTGAAAGTCACATGGGGATAAGTCAGTGCTGTAAGGTGGATGCTGCATTGCTTCCCAGTTGAACTTTTTGATGAGGTCTGCCGTTGCTTTCGAGGTGTGAGGAGGCGCTTTGTCGTGGAGAAGAAGCACCACTCCTTCTGTAAGAAGTCCAGGATGCTTGCATTTGATGGGCGCGCGTAGTGCCTTCAATGTTTCCTCATATCGTGCTGCGTTAACTGTGGTGCCTTTTTCATGAAAGTCCAGTAAAATCGGGCTTTTGCGATCAAAAAACTCTGTCAATATCACCTTCCCCGTGCTGTTTGCAATTGCTTTTGATTTTTTCAGGGCTGGAAATGAAAGCACCAAGTTTCATCCCCTGTAATGATTCTTTCGAGAAAACTTTCCTGTTCATAGCGAGTCAAATGTTGCAGGGACATGGCCATTCAAACTCCAAGTTGTTCTGATGTCAAATGATGCGGGACCCATTGTGCACAGATTTTTCTTTAGTGCAGATGGTTCCTGATAATGGAGTGAACAGTTCCACGACTAAGGCTAGTTTTAGCAACCACGACATCGATTGTCACTCTTCTGTTTTTCTTTAAGACAGCGTCAATTTTGGCTTTGGAATCATCCGTGATGGCGCGGTTTGCTTGTCCAGGTCGTCGATCATCTTGCAATGACGACCATCCCTCCGAAAACCTCTTGCTCCATGCCCAAACACGAGTGAAGGTTAGGCAGTCATTTCCATAGATGTTCTGCATATGACGATGAATTTCAGAAACTGAAACTCCTTCACATGTCAAAAAACAAATTACTGCTCTCTGTTCCCGTTTCGTTGACTCCATTTTGTTGTTTGGGCGAAGCGATCACTCGCAGAGCTTCGAAGCGTGAGCTGTCGTTCTTTCTTGCGTGATGCAACACTTGCAACCTATTGTTCAATTTACACATGGGGTTTTGCAATTGTTGAAAACAAAAACTTAGGATCCTACATGTCGTCTTTCTTTTTTGCCCACACAAATTTTCGTTTTCATTTGTATGATCCGTATACATTTAAAGATTAAAAATTCTACTGTTCGACATTTATTTATTATTAAAATGATTTTTTCGGAAAAATGTATTCATCTTTGTTGTAATACCTTTCTGAATTTTAAATAAATTTTGAAGTATCAGGTCCAGGGGAAGTTTTTTTCGTTTTTGCAAATATTACAATTGGCGCTCAGATTAATGCATAAATGAATTTTTTATCCATCGAAATAATCTCCATCATTATGAACAACCTTCTCCCAACGAGATACTAAATCATAAATTACTTTTTTATAAAAGTCACGAGTTTTACAGTTGAAAAACACGCCCAGTTCATGTTTTAGCTCTTCTTCCGTCTTGAAGCACTCGTTTCTCAAATGGTTATCGAGAGATCGGAAAAGGTGATAATCCATTGGAGAGATGTCCGGAGAGTACGGTGAACGAGGTAACACTTCCCAGCCAAGTTTGTTTATTGCTTGACGGGTCAGCTTTGCCGTATGCAGTTGTGCGTTGTCAGGAAGAAAAACACCACCCTTAGGGTTCGCAAGAGCTGGCTGTTTTTGCTTGATTTTTTTCATGTGTACGTGGAAGCTGACCAACGTACACGTCTGCTGTGATAGTTTGTCCTGGATTTTGGAGCTCATAATGCTGTCGTCCACCAAACACTCAAGAGAATCTTCAAGATGCTTGTCACCAGTTCTAAATTTTTTGAACCAATTCTGTGCCGTCTGGTCGGTGACAGAATCATCACCGAATGCTGTACAAATGTTACGAGCAGCGTCCGCTGCTTTGTGGCCAAGTTTAAATTCGTACACAACAGGCAGGCTCGAATTATTGGTGACGTAGGTGCCATATCAGATGTTTTTTCAAAATAAGATCGAATTTTTTTCATTTAGACAAGTAAGTGCAAAAGAATGACCAATCATTTCTGTTTAATGTGTAAAAAATTTGCATTATTCAACGAGAGGATTGTAACCATTCAAAAAGTAAGGGTGAAGAAACGAAAAAAAACCTTCCCCTGGACTTGGTATTTTGATTGTTTTAAATTTTGTAATTTGTAATAAAATGAAAAGTAATTGAAACTAATTATTATTGATGTTTATTTTTAGACTTTTAAGCAAGAAATAATAGCGTATCTGTGGAAACAAGTGAATGCTAATAAAAATCCTATTATGGTGGGAGCTGCTTACAAAGCATTGGGTGCATTTAAGCCAGAAAACTATAAATTCAAACATTTACCAGAGAAGGAAAGTTAATAATAATTTTTTTTTTAATATTTATCGTAAGGTTAAATAAATTTTAAAGTTTGCGCATAAATACGTAATTGGGGTGTATCCTCAAGTCAATTATTTATTTTAATTTTACTTTTATTATGAAAACTCTTATAGGCAAAGGAAGGGTTGGTTTTACCAAAAAATTTAGCAGCAACCCCATTTGAGAAAGCTAAAAAACCAGAAGACGTTTTGACGTACATCCCAGGATCATGCTTCATAAAACTGCTGTCGTCTGTGGATGAACAGGTTTTAAAAGGTACATGTAAGGAAATGTCAGAAAGCTCACGTGCATTCTCGTCACTTTTGTGACTCATCATGGCCACAGAAACATAAATCACAAAACTGTGTTATGTTTTATAAAGAAGACAGTTCCATCTCTCACTCGAACAGATTCACTAATTTATGGTCATACCGTAAATCTTCTACTATAATGCGACCCCTTGTATAATGCGACTCCACTTTTTCGGCCCAAAAAATCGGCAAAAATCCTATCCTCTTGTATAATGCGACCCCCATTTTTGACTCCTTGTGAGAAATAAAATGTGCAAACTTATACAGAAAAAAAATCTTTATTTTTAAATAGTCTGGATATTTAATATTCAAAAACCTTTAAAATCTGATTCATCTGTGTCTTCAAACAGGTCTTTCAAATTCAATTTAATTTTGGAACATTTGCCCCATAAAAGCGAGTTTATATCGATCTTTGGAAGTTATTTTCAATGTTGTTAGATGTTGGCGACGAGAAATTCGAATAAAAAGTGAATTAATTTATTGTATAATGAACTGGACACTGTATATGCAATGTAATTAATGTAAATTTATACGGTATTGTTATCAGGACAAAACCTCCTCCGGCCGCAGTCGTCGGAGGGCTGATTTTTATCCTCTTGTATAATACGACCCAGCAAATTTAGATGCTTTTTTAGGCCAAAAAAATTCGCATTATAGTAGAAGATTTACGGTAATCTCTGGATGGAGGAAGTCAATTACAGCGAAACTTCGAATTTACGATGTTCGAATTTACGTTTTCACGGAATTTACGTTACAAATTCATAGCCTGTGCAAAATGCTCATAAGATCAATGTTAAAAATTCCTTGAATTTACGTTTCCTCCCTTTTGTGTTTTCCGTGATAGAACGATCTAATTCAATGTTCGCCAGTAGAGTCTACTTCGGTTTTGCATTGATTTCAATCCATGCAACTATCGACTGTTCAAGCGTGTGTGCTGCCGTCATTATAACTTTGAGCCGGAAATAAAGGGCAGCCGTTGTACTCGGAAATAAAGCATGTTCATTGGCTGTGTGTTCCGATCTCAGTGTTGTCTTGTATGTCGACTAAACGTTCACATATCTGAGTTGGGTGTTCCATTGTCTGGATTGCCTGACAAAATTTCGAAACATATTCCGAAAATTTCAAAATAAAATGTTGTTTCACTGACGACATGCAACTTGGTGTAATTTCAAAAGAAAGAACACGTTAATGTTTTTTTTTAATTTTTGCTCGTTTATTTGAGCGTCATTTTGAGGTGGTGGAAATCATAAAAATAAACGATAGGAAAAATGTAAAAAGAAAGCATTGTTTTTGACTGGCTTAAGAAGTGAACAATTTGTAATGTGGGATACAATTAAGGCATATTTGCGGGATATTTTATATCTTCCTTCATTTTCCCTAATTTTACGTTCTTTAAACTCTGTCTGCAAGATGTCGTAAAATTGAAGTGTCTGGATTTAAATTGCTTGATTTTTTCCCCTTTAGATTACGGTGAGTTTTTGGCAATCCTGATTAAAGACGAAGTTAAGGATATGCCAAGAGGAGTTTATCATTCTACTTGGCGGTTAAATAAAGTAACACAGAGTAATAAGACCTTAGCAGCCATTCCTGGACTATTGGCCAATAAACACGAATATAACAGGTTCCCGGTTTGGAAAGAAACTTTGCTTGTAAAATTTTTTTTTTTTTTTTAATTTACTGTAGTTATTCAACAACATTGATTAATTAGGGAAGTTAAGATTTCAAGTCTACACATTTTCAAAATCTAAAACCAATAAGCGGTCATTCACAAAATACAGGGTGTTTCAAAATTATGTACAATAAATTTAGTAATATATTCTTCAGGTCAAAAGAAGACGAAAATGTTCTATAGCACTTTGTCTGGAAACGATTTATTTACGCGATACAGCCAACTAAACCTGTGGCTCCAAATTACAGGAATTGTTCTAAGTGCCCGCCACCAGCTCGCACGCACGCTTCGGCTCGTTGCGTGAGCGACCGTCTGATGTCATGGAAGAGTTCGTCGCCAGCATTACGAACGGTTTGGCATGCATTTTCAATTCGTTGTCGCAGATCCATAATGTTAGGAACTTGTGTGCTGTAGACGATCGTTTTCACGTGACCCCACAGAAAAAAGTCCAAGGGATTAAGGTCGGGTGATCTTGCAGGCCAGGCTACCGGTCCACCTCGACCTATCCACCGATTCGTGTATGCAGCATTAAGGTGTGCTCGCACAACATGGCTGAAATGTGCTGGAGCGCCATCATGCATGAACCACATGTTAGATTTTATCAAAAGAGGAACATCTTCCAGTAATTCTGGCAATGCATTCTGCAGAAACTAAAGAAACGTTCGCCCAGTCAATCGTGGCGGCAACACATAAGGGCCAATTAAGTTATTTCCGACAATTCCACACCAAACGTTCACGGAGAAATGCTCTCGATGCGCTCGAGCTCTTGTAACATGTGGGTTAGCATCTGCTCAATGGTGCTGGTTGTGAGAATTTACGATTCCTGTCCGGGTGAAGGTTGCTTTGTCCATGAAAAGTATCTGGCTGAGACAACTAGGGTCTGCAGCATGACGACGTTATATCCATTGGCAAAATCGTTGTCGGTGTGGATAGTCCGTTGGGTTCACTGCCTGAACCAGTTGCAGGTGGTATGGATGCAAAAGCTGACGGTGAAGAATGCACCAAAAGATGAGTGCGGAATGTGTACCATGGAAGAAATACGACTGGTGCTTGTCTGTGGTTCATCATGTGTGATGTCAATTATCACATCCTCCTCATCCGGAGAATGTGCTACAGGCCGCCCTTGTCCTGTTTGATGGCCAAAGGAACCATGCTCCCTCAAATGTCTGTCGACAGATACAAATGTTCGGTTATTTGGCAAACGTCTATTCGGAAAGCGTTCTTGGTAGAGTCTTCTTGCTTCCATGGCATTTCCGTCCGCAAGACCATATATTAGGTGCATGTCAGTGTATTCTGCACTGGAATACGTGTACATGACTTTTTTTTACACTGAAATTGATATTCCTAGTGGATGTACAGTAATGGAAACAAGCGTACACAACTAATGGAACAACCCTAAAGTAGGTTTAAATGGAACAAACCACTCAACCTAGTATTGGGTCGCAACACTGGAACTGCTAAAATATCGTCCGCTAACTACCATGCTTCCCTACTGTATGATTTTGGATTACTCACAAACAAATCATTTCCAGACAAAGTGCTATAGAACATTTTCGTCTTCTTTTGACCTGAAGAATATGTCACTAAATTTATTGTACATAATTTTGAAACACCCTGTATATTCACTAAAGGAGACGATTTTAACCCTCTCTCCCTCCTTTGGAGTTCTCACACAGTAAGGTGAAATGGAAGTATCTGGGCTGGTTAGAGCAGTTATCTGCGAGGGTGATTCAATAAGTAAGTTACGAATCATGATTGAAAAGAAATGAATGGAGATAATGACATACAAACAACATTTATTTTTCAACATAATCTCCATACAAATTTAAGCACTTGTCCCTTCGTTTCATAAGTCCCTGGAAACCTGTGGCATAAAATTCTTTTGGTTGCTGTTGGAACCACGTGCGCACTGCTCTTTCAACCACTTCATCATCAGGAAAGCGTTCTCCCGAAAGATGATGTTTCAAAGGGCTAAACAAGTGGAAATCGCTCGGGGTCCGGTCTGTAAGGTGGATGTTGGAGGACCTCCCATTTGAATGACCTCAGTGTCGCTGTGATTTGATTGGCACTATGAGGACGGGCATTGTCATGCAGCAGCAACACCCCTTTATTGAGGAGGCCTGGTCGCTTCTGGCTTTTGTGTTGTGGTGTAAGCTGGCATGGCACCCAGTGGGAGCACACTTTATTGAAGCCTACCTGCTCATGCATCATGGTTACCCTCCTATCTGCTCGGATGATGTCTTCAACGCACCACAACGTTTCTGGCGTGGTGATCTCCACAGGCCGACCGGCTCGATGTTTGTCTTCGATACTTGCCCGCCCTTCCGAGAACTTGTGCACCCAATCATGGATTGCCTGACGTGACAAGCAATATTCTCCATACACGGGCAGCATTTCCTTTGCTTCCATATGTTTTGCCCACAAAAAACGCACAATGCCACGCTGTTCTATTGTGGTACATGTACTCAGGGGTGCTGCCATCTCGTACAGTCATGTGCAGAAAGATCGTTGTGCGTCACAATAAAACTAGATAGCAGTGACAGTTTCCCGCACTTAATTAACAAATGAAGGTCGCAACTTTGATTTGTAACTTACTTATTGAATTACCCTCGTTGTTTGCACATTAGGAGTGTCTTTCCTAATGGCGTAATAGTCATTAAAGAATAACTCAAGAATGGTCTATGATTGTTTATTACTCACCATACATTAGTGAGTAAACCTACTCCATATTATTTATTACTCCAATACTCTTCAGATTCAAACCTTGGATTGTTTTGACTCCAATTCCCATGGAACTAATGTCTCCTCAAATGAGCACTTCTTGTCAAGTAGCTTGCTCGTAATGCATTGGCAACATAACTGTCAATGATTTTATCCCATGAATTCTTAACCCAAACCATGGTCTCTTGCAGAGCTTCTGGTTTCATAGAGTTTCCATTGTTGGCTTTTTTCCATTCTGTTTTCAATGTAATCATCGATTTCTTTGCACAAATAGTCTGACCTTTTTGAGAGATAGTTCATATTCCTGAAGGGCTCCGTCAAGCCAGTGTTGTAATGCTTTGAATTCTTCTGGGGGTAATTCTAGCTTTGGCGCCATTGCAGGGGCAATTGCTTATCCAGCATAATTGAAACAGTCTGAATTGGATCTCCTGTCAGCATTCCATTCATACATGATGATGTGCTGACCTCTCTACATCTGTGTCCGCCTGTTAATTGAGGTTATCATACGCTGCTGCCATTTTTGAACCATCCGGATATCCAACTTCTTCTCTTTGCAGAAAGCTGTTGAAATTCTTGCCCTGCAGTCCTCCACGATCCCTTTTTTGTACTCAATGGAATAGTTTTTTTTTTTTTGCGCTCATTATTTACAATTTTATAAGGTACATATAAAAGAAACAACATTACAAATAAGAAGGTCCACACCTGAAGTCGGTAATCTGTGTCTGTGAAGAAAGTCATTTGGTTAAAAATAAATTTAATATTTGTATTAAAAAGAGATTCACTTGAGTTTATATAACTTCTTTAAAAAAGTTCTGGGGAAAGTCCGCGCTAAACATTCGTTCAATATTGGATGGATTATCTTTTGTAATTTAAAAGAATTGGTTTGGTTTCTAAAAAAATGTTTTCTTTACATTTGTATCAATATTTTGATGTAGGTGGTGTTTTATTAAGTTTTGAACCACCAGTGGAATATGGAAAGAATGATCAGCCATTAAGAAGATCTTTTGCTACGCAAGCTCGTGCTTATCAACAAAAGCTGGAAGTCCTTTTAAACGAGGTGAGAATTATTGAAATTATAGTTGTTTTAATGCGTTCATTCTGCGAAATTCTATGGATCCCTGCACGAAAGAAAAAGGACACAGATGCATATGTAATGCATATGCTTATTGATTGTACGAGAATTGGTTCAAGGTAAATTATGAACAGTCAAGCTACGAGTATGGTTTACATATTTTTGACTACTTAAAGGAGAATAAACTTGGAGATAGTAACGATAAAATAATAAAATGGACCAGCAAGGCAAATGGACCAGTGGTCATAAATCACAAAGGGAGCTTTATTTCAAAAATTTTACTTCACAGCATCTCTCTCTTTCCCATTTTGCTTTCGAAAACTTCACTATTGCGCTGGCTTTGGCAACAAAAAAGTGGACGGAAATTTGGAAAAAAAAGAATTCTCTGTAAAATTTTGAACATATAACATTTAGGGTGTGTCTAAAAAGTCCGACCGGTCGCGACCTTTCAAAGCCCATTCGGGGGCTGAGCCAAACGTTCTGGATTTCTGGAATTTCCAGAATTTAGGATTCTGGATTTAAAGAGTTTTATTATATGTGAAGACTATCTTCACATCTTACTTTAATTTTAATTATACATGTATTTGACTTTGCTCTATGACAAGGTTCCCATTGGAGCAGCTGAATGGCAAAGAAGCCTTGCCTTACTTCAAGCTTGGGGCAGTTATATGGAGAGAACATACTTTGTTTCTGTAGAGGTAATAACAGAAATTATTTTTATATTTACTATTATTTTTTTATTATATTTTATTTTTATATTTTGTCAAATGCCAAATTATCTGGGAAATGGTCATTTTTTAAACCAGTAATGCATCATAGCAGGTTAATTCAAAATGAATGGTATGAAAAGAAAACACACTGTGAAATAAGTTTATTAAAGTATAGAGTGGTTATAATTAAGCTTTCCCTACTTAACCCACCCTAGACATAAAACTATTTATAGTACGGGTACCAAATTCGGCAGAAAAAAATGTCCAGATTATGGGCCACAAGATTTGCATGGTTCATCGCTTTGAATAGTATCATGATAGAATATCGGGTTCTATTATCGTTGATAGGTGTTGATAGCCTCACAGACCAGTAACAGTGCAATTGTTGAAGAGTAACCCCCTCCTCCCCACTTATGCCCCTGACTTTATATTTGATGAACAATTTAGTTGAGAGTGATGTCATGAGTGAAGCGGTTAGAGTTCATCTGCATGGAGGAATAATTCGAATAATGTTCTGTATAAGAAGTTCAAAATTCTTTCTGCAATCATATTTCATATTTTTCTCTTTGAGATAATAAACAAGTGAAGAAAAAAAAAGTTTTCAAAAAAACAACGCTTATGTCAAAATTAGGTACACATAGCGCCATCTCTTGAGCAAGCAAACAAACAAACATAAGCCAATTCTATTTCATATTAATTTTCTCGATGCTTTCAAAAATTTTTTTAGATTCACGCATTGTCATTGATTTTACTTATGTGTACAAAAATTTCAGCAAGATCGGACAAGTGGAAGGGGTTGAAATATTGATCACAAGATTTCATCCACCAAGCATGACCCGAATGGCTAAAGTTATACAAGTGTTGTAAAAATTGGCAGATAGAAAAGCCAATTGATGAAATTAAAAAAAAAAAAAAAAAAATAGATAGAATGAAGTCGGTTTGTAGTCGAGATTATTTGATTGTAAAATGGCGGTGTCTTGTTCCCAAGAGAAGAATGTGAAAGAGATGTGTCAGAAATGAAAGATGATAAAGTTTCCGCGAAGAGGATTAAAATGTTAATTTTAAAAAAATGATATTTGACAGATACCATTTGACCATTCTACACTACTGTTTATAAAAACTGCAACACCCTGATGGAATAGCCCAATCTGCATTAAATTTGGAGCATTTGCATATCATGGGTCAGAAAAGAAACCATTAGATTTTCAGGTCAATACAATGCGTTTTATTGTCACATTAGTATCGGGTGAAACCACCGTGGGATGCAATTACAGCCTCTAAACGTCGTGGCATTGAGTCAAACAAGCTCTGAATAAGGGCCTGGGGAATGTCCTGCCATGCTCTGTCTACACGGGTATACAGTTCATCCACGGTTGCTGCTGCAGGAGTCTGACGAGCCAATCGATGAGCAACCCTGTCCCACACATGTTCGATTGGAGACATGTCTGGTGAACGAGCAGGCCAGGGGAACAAGGGCGTCTGATGTGCTTGGAAAAAGGCGAGGACATTTCTGGCCACATGCGGTCGGGCATTGTCCTGTTGGAATACAGCGCCTGGAAGGTTCTGCAGGAAGGGGATGACCTCGGGTTGCACAACTTCCCTGATGTACCGGTCACTGTTCAGATTGCCATGGATTCTGATCAGACGGGAACGGCCATGGTAACTGATTGCACCCCACACCATCACCCCTGAATGACGCTGCAGGATGCATTCTGGAAGGTCGCGCTCTCCACGATGTCTTCTGACTCGTATCCTGCCATCATGGTGCTGCAAGTTAAACCTTGACTCATCCGAAAACACAACTTGTTGCCATTCAGCTTGCCACTGTTGGTGTTGATGGGCCCATTGCAACCTGAGGCGCCGGTGGTTTTGAGTCAAAGGAATCCGCAACAATGGTACTTGTGCCATCAATCCTCTGGAAATCAAACGGCGTCGTACAGTGCTAGCAGACATTGTCCTGCCTACTGTAGCACCCCATTGTTGTGCTAACACTGTGGAAGTGGCTGTACGATCTGCTACACACATGCGATAGAGGTGTCTGTCATCTCGCGGTGTCGTCGTGCTGGGTCTTCCTGAGCCTGGTCTTCGGTGTGCCCCGTTCTCTTCGCTCCACTGCCTCCATGCACGCATAATTGTCGTTGCATTATGTCCTACACGAGCAGCAATGCCACGATACGACCATCCCGCTTCACGCAGACCAATTATGCGTCCTCTTTCAAAGTCTGTCAGCTGTTGATATGGTACCCTTCGTCGTCGTCGAGGCATGGTGTTCTTTCAAGCAATTACTCTGAAAATCTAATCATTTATACTCTGACCCATTGTATGCAAATATTGCAAATTGCATATGGATTAGACCATTCCATCAGGGTGTTGCGATTTTTATAAACAGTAGTGTACTTTCGAGAAGCTGCGCGATTATAGGACAGTCTAGCATAGCACTAATATAGTCTAAAAATAACTTATTCTTAAGCTATGGTATTAGTCTAACGGCGAAGGGATACAATGTGGTGCACTACTCTGGTAGCGACGTCATTCCGCGACGTCACTCCCAACTGAAGCTGAGGCACTGTACAGGCATATTTCATGATACTGTATTCCGAAGCAACAAAAGTGTTTTAGTGCATATTCATTATTTCTCTTTCCAATGTTCATATTATGGTTCTTCTTTGTGCAATCGCTCGTTTTCCACATAAAGATGGTTAAATAGGGAAAGTTTAATAGCCCTAAAAACTTCAATATTCCCCATCAAAAAACGAGTTTGGCTTCCCTCACCAGAGAAATAATTTGTTATGGTTGTGTAGATTGTTATTTTAAATTTAAATAGCGACGTGAAACTGTGTAGACCTGGAAATAATTCATCTGCATTTGAAATTGTAATTTAAGATATTTTGTTTAGGGCCGAAAAGCTGAATTGGAAATGCAAAAACATCACGGCACTCTTCCTGGTGGCCCAGAAGAATACGAGGTTCTGACTTCTAAAGCTTGGTTATGGGTTCGAGATCGCCTTGCTGAGTCTCTCAAAGCTGCTGCTAAGTAAGAGCTGCTTCTTTTGCTTTATTATCCATTGATTGCAAAATTTTATGACCAAAAGACAAATCAGCGTTTTGTAAAAAAACGTCTTTGGTATACTAGCATTTTAAAAACGTACAGCGGTACCTTGGTTATCCAAGGCACGATTACCCATAAGATATAATGGGAAATTGATTAATTCGTTTCAGCTCCCCCCCCCACCAACAACCATAGTGCATATCAAACATGCAGATAAAACTCAATTAAAATGTCATAAAAATATGGTACATATCATTTCTCACAGTTTCATCATAGACCTCATAAAATAAAGCACGGTACATTACAAGGAAAGATACAATCATTGAAAAACGTAGAAAGCTGGTTCTGGTGGGTCAAACATGTTCTCTATTCAAAAATGGCCTAGCGCACATGGCTGATTGCAAGATAACGTAAAAAGTCTCCGTATCAACTAATGAATGGAAACACGTTAACCAAATTAAACACATAATTGAGCATCGTTAACCAAAGCATCCGTCATGGTCCAAGACCTTTTTTTTTTAACAGACAATTGTCGTTATCTAAGGCTGTCGTTAACCAAGGTATCACTGTACAGTGGTACCTCGACATACGAGTGCCCTAACATACGAGTGTTTTGAGATACGAGCCGCTGAGCGAGCAAAATTTTGCTTTGAGATGCGAGCAAGATTTGAGATGCGAGGAACCTCACCTAACCTGGAAATCTAATCCTAACTCAAAGGAACACAGGTTAAGGGAGCCAAAACCAAAATGGACCATTAATGCTGAGCTGTTTTCATCAATCCTCACCAGATGGCGATAGCCAACATTGTCCATGTAGTGCCATTAATGTAATGACCGCCTCGTCTGCACACGACCCCAACATGCGGGGCGCATGTTGGGGTCGTGTGCAGCGTCTGACAGTTTCTCCCGCCTCAGACGAAGCATTTTTGATAAGTTGGGTTCACGTTTTTTGCTTTTTGTACATTTACAAAACATTATCACATTTATTTTTATAACCATGGGTCCGAAGAGGATGATGATGTCTATTTTTCTTATTCAAAAACACGTAACAAAAACAATTGAGGTGGTGTTTTGGGAGATGGAACGGATTAATAGCATTTCAATTAATTTCAATGGGAAAAATTGCTTTGAGATACGAGCAATTTGACATACAAGCAAGGTTACGGAACGAATTAAGCTCGTATGTCGAGGTACCACTGTATTTCTATTTTAATAAATTACACGGGGCTTGCTTCTGCAGTAGTAATGGTTAATTAAGGTTTCTTGTGGATAATATCGTTGATAGCAATAATGACGTTCTAAAGAATGAAGAATCGGGCTATTATAGAATTTTTTTTATCCATTTTATAGGGGCAAGCCAGCTGCACAGGGGAATGCTGTATTAGCTCTTGGAGCATTAGCTGCTGCTGTATCAAAGTATATTAGTACAGTAGATGACGAGTCGTCGAAAAAGCTGCTATCGGATAGTGGTGAACACCTGGGTCACGACTATTGGTTGTCGTTAGTCTTTGAAACAATTATGACTGTAATTGATTCTTCACGGCCAAGCAAAAGCAGGATATTCACCTGGTTCCAGGGTGTGAGTGCAGATGATTTAAACACATGGAATTTATTTTTGTTTATTTATGGTGGATGTAGGAGAATGAGAATTTTATTTTATTTTTTTTTAATTAAATGGTGAAATTACAGTGGACCTCTGCCTAATAACCATTTTACATCACGCAACAGGTGTCTCTATTCTTGCTATTCATTGGATGAATTCATTGAAATTGAATGTACTCTACTGAGAGGATAATATCCACAGTCTATCCGATTCTTTTATTTTAAAATCATTTGCCAGGCCACTTAGATGATACCACACAGGGTGATTCAAAAGTCCATACCCAATTTGAAAATGTTGTACAGGGTGCTGCAAATAGAGGGCAACTTTTCAAACCCGCTTATCCGTTAGGGTCGTGGGGGCAGCAGCCCTATGGAGGATCTTCAGCGATCGCGATCTTCCGCCATCAGGCGCTTGTCCTCCCTGGTAATATACAAGCGACTCGAACCCAGATTCTCCATGTAGTCTAGCCACTTGGTTCTAGGCCGACCCCTTGGTCTCTTACCCACCGGCTTGGAAAATAACAACTACCTAGGAAGACTAGTTTGCGGCATCCGTATCACGTGGCCATACCAGCGCAACTGAGATCTCTCGATGCGGAGAAGTAGCGGCTCGACACCTAAAGATTCCCTTATTGTGCTGCTGTACACTCTATCTAGTAGGGTAACACCTGTCACACCTCTCAGAAATCTCATTTCGGCCACTTGTACACGCGATCGCACTCTTTCGGTCATTACCCAAGCCTCATGACCATAGGTGAGAATGGGGACAAAGATAGATTTGAAGACGGAGAGCTTGGCTTTGTTACCCAGCTCGCGTTTCGTTACCACGGATCGCCACAGTTCAACCTCTCTTCCGTCTTCATATTGTGAATATCATTTAGAAATGAACTTCTTTACACACTGAGAACAAATCAGAATTAGCAGTTATGGAATAACACATGCTTTATTGCTTTGTTTATGGCTGATGGAGCCAATCAGAATTCAGAATAACACATGCGTCGTCCAATATAACCAATTAGAATTCAGGATACCGAATACCGCATGACTAATAAAAGTTTTACAATAAACATCGTAAATGGATATCGCATAAATTCATTTATAAAACTGTGTATTGTTTTTATTTCAGCAGAAGAGTGTTAGAAATTGCAGGAAAATTCAATTAGGGTCTTATAATCAACGTTTTAAAAGTGCAGCAATTCCGACGGTGGTTAGGCTTATCTGAATGCACATATTGTTGGCGATTTAGGCCTAACATCCTATTCTGAAAATGCACTAAATCATCAGAAATATTCAAAATTGTAAAAACTGAAAACATTGTGAGTTTAATTTATTAAGGAATTTTAATTAAAATTAAATTTTATTCAGCAAACATGAAACTAAGCAATTTCCGCGAGTCTTAAACATTCTTTATCCATCGTATGTTTCCGCACTTGACGTTTGTTTGTTATTTTTTCCCTCCCTAAATGTTTAAAATTATTTTTGTGTCACATTACATGGGTGATATCGAGAATTAATTACATCAATGAATGTTATCTTTTTCTTAATACGAGGGGAGATCAAAAAGTAAGTTGCACTAACTCGCCGCAGAAGCGCGCTGTGTGTCACGATCTTGGGCAAAGCGGAGAAAGGGACATCAACTGCGCAGGCGTCGGATAGGACGGTTGCTGTGGTTTCCCGTCGTGTTTTGTGTGACTAGCGGGCTAAAAGCAATGGCGCGTCAACTGGATGTCCACTCCAAACTTGAGGTGCGAGCAGCAATCCGATTTCTGTGGGCCCAACGGGTAAATTGCACGGACATTCATCGTGAAATCACTGCTGTATATGGAAATCGAGCGCCGGTGTGATTTTGTTGCACGATAACGCAACACCTCACAAGGCCCGCCAAACGTGCGAACTGCTGCAGCGATTCAAGTGGGAGGTTTGGCAACATCCTCCATACAGTCCCGACTTAGCGCCATGCGACTTTCATCTTTTCGGTAAGCTCAAAACGGAACTCGGTGGACAACGATTTCGAAACGATGAGGAGGTGAAAGCGGCTGTCACCGTGTGGTTACAAAACGCTGGAGGAGATTTCTATGCATCTGGAATCGAAAAGTTGGTTGATCGTTCAGATAAATGTTTAGGGTCTCTTGGGGACTATGTGGAAAAGTGAACCTACATTGTATGCTGCTATAGCCGTGTTGCTTTTGTATAGGTGGCGTAATAAATGGCCATACCGTGGAAGTGCGACTAATCTGAATCGTAATTAAACGTATTTGCGCTGGACAGTTATCGCCAGCTCCCACTTTTTGAAGCCTAAGACTCAAAACACTTTCTGTTGCTGGGTCACCAGATAGAAAATAACTGAGACCAGGAAGACCTGGACTGACAACCTCAACAAACTGATAATCTCTTCTTTCCAATGATTGGCGAGTCGTTCGGCTGCTGTCGACGGTTGTGTATTACAGCACTTTGAAATCAGTTAGAGGCTTTTGAATCACCCTATACGAGGCCTGTGAGAAAAGTATCCGACCTTTGGCCGGGAAAAAAAAAATTACACACCTGGAGCATTGGAAACCTAATCACCCTCAAAGTAGTCTCTTTGGGACTCCACACACTGCTCCCAGCGGTGCCGCCATTGTTGGAAGCATTCCTGGAAAGCGTCTTTCGGAATAGAGTTTAGCTTGGCTGTCGTTGCAACCATAATGTCCTCTCTTGTCTGAAATCGCGTTCCTTTCAATGGCCTCTTGAGTTTGGGGAACGGCCAAACGTCGCAGGGGGCCAGGTCAGGAGAGTAAAGAGCCTGTTGTACCACGGGAGTCTGGTTTTTCGCCAAAAAAGTCTGAATCAAGTTTGGTTTTCGAGGCGCCAATTGCCTGTCGACCACAACTGCGGTCTCTTGCGCCGCACTGCATTACGTAGGCGACAGAGGACATTCCTGTAGTACTCTTTGGTGATTGTTTGACCCTGTGGTGCGTACTCGTGGTGTACCACACTGCGAGAGTCAAAGAAAGCAGTCAGTGTCGCTTTCACATTGCTGCGCACTTGGCGGGCCTTCTTTGGTCGTGGTGACGAGGAATGCTTCCACTGTGACGAGCAATGGTTTCCACCTGGCTGTCGCCCAGTTTCTGGCAAAATTTGATGCAGTAACGCTGCTCCAGTCGTTCCGTCATTTTCCTTCAAATCAAAAACCGACGAGAGCAGAACACACTACCTCCTTCTAATGCTGATTGCCAGCAAATGACGCTATTGAGAGGCGGGAAAAAATTCACGCATATGCACAAAGGTTCAAGGTCGGCTCATGCAAGCACGCGCGATCCAAATCCATCAGGTTTTCGTAAAAAAAAAATAATTACAGAAATCATAAAATGGAGGTCCACTGTATAATTTCCTAATCGCCGTTTTTCAACTTTTGCTTACTCTTGTTAAATTAATATTAGAATAATGTAGTTTCTGATAAAACGGGACTGATTTTCTATTCTCAGTCTGAAAAAGGAGGTTCGATTAGCATGCTAGTACGAGCGTGCGGTGCTGTTTCGATTGCTCAGTTAGCTCCAACCTTCACGTCAAGCCACACTGAAAAGGCTTCTCAAGTCATTGATAAACTCATGACAATGTTGACAAATTCTGATTCGCCAGCAATCCAATTGTATGCTGGACTGGGCATTGGATTGCACATAGCCCAACTTTATCAAAGTCATTTTGCCGAATCTGGTGGTGCCGAAGTAAGTAAAATTTTACTAAATGTCTTAAGTGATTTATTTTTTTTGTGTTTAGATTTAAGGTATCGTCTTATTATAGCAATAGCTAGTAACATAAAGGACTCGGGTTATTGGCACGATTCTGATTCTGTAGCATTGTCGTTGCAAGTACAACCCTGTGCTTCTCTAGCTTGTTAGAATGTTGTGCTCCCTAGCGTCCAAATCACGACAGTTAAGCGAAAGTGTGCACCACAATCGCTTTAACAAGTTTAATGTGAGACGGCGTGTCATTGCGAAATGGAGCAACGCGTCAACATCAAGTTTTACTTCTAATTAGGCAAAACTGCGACTCATGAAATGTTAGTGAAAGTGTACGGAAGCTGTGAGCAAAAAGTGTGTTTTGAGTGGTTTAAACGCTTTAGAGACGGAAAGGAAGATGTCGAGAATGAGCCACATTTGGGTCGACTGTCAACCCGCACAACCCCAGACAACATCCAACGAGTGCTATGGATGCTTATGGATGATCGGAGGCTGTCATTGAGAATGATAGCAGTGTAAGCACCATTGTTCACGAACATTTGCAAAAGCGTAAGATTTATGCAGCCCAAGCTGTCAGATGAGCAAAAGCAACACCGGATGGAAACCTCTGGAGATTTCATCAACGCGTGTGACTGGAATCCGGAGTTCTTGGAAGCAATCATTGCAGGGGGGTGCGACATTGCTGAGATCCAACAACGTGTGATAACGGTACTTCGAGCGATACCGAAAGAAGCTCTGCTGACAGTTTCCAGCAGCTGTAGAACCGATGTCAGAAGTGTGTTGTAGCTAATGGCGATTACTTTGTATGCCAGTATAGGCATTTTCGTTTCAAGACTAGGTGAGAGTCACATTCCATCTTGTATACACCTTTGGCACACTGAGCCTCGTAGAGAGTGGAGTGGTGTATCTTTCAACAGTCGTTTATGTCCGATGTTTGTGGAGTGGACATTAAATGCTGCATTCTGCGTCCGGAACATCATAGCTCATTCTGATTCCTTTTATGGGTGACACGAGAGACCTGCTGTTGCAGCAGTACGACACCTGTCTACATGCAGCTCGTGAGCTCAACATGCTCTACAGGATGTTCATCAACACACTCATTCTCCAGTCGAGCGTTTGTGGGACTAGATTGGAAAATGTGTCATCTATCAGGGTTGCATCTAGCAAAATGGCAGGGCAGGGAAGTGAACGATAATTAGGGCACATTTGGTCAAAAAGTAGGGCAAATCAGAGACATAAGCGCACAATATAATTGGTAGTATAAATAAATCCAACGAAAAAGGGCAGGATCCCGCACCCTTCTGTTTCAGCTTAGATGCAACACTGTCCATATCCAACATTCGCCTGCAACTCTCACTTATATTTTTATACATATTTTGCTACTGCTATTTTTTTTTCCTGTTAGCCATTTTAACGTGATGATTATCCTAAAGTTTTATCTTTCTTTCTTTTTGTTTTTTTAAGGCACAAAGTTTGTTAACAACAGCGGTTAAAAATTTGCTTCAGTATGCGCTAAACGATGACCTAGATAGCAAGTAATTATCATTGAATCTCTTTCACTGTTTATAATATCAGGTCGTTGCATATCAAACGTCGGATTTCGAGGTGGGTTCTGCGCTTCAGCACGGTTTCCACATTTAGTAGCAAGTACCCCTAACAAAGTGGTGCATTCCCGGAGATAAACCTATCAGCGACCAGCTGCCTGAAATTTGCATGTCTGCGATGATATTTAATAGCGTTTGAACCCAAGCGAAGATAGTCATGACTTCATACCAATCACGTGTGATAATGCATTACAAGTTCAGGTTGAATCACACTGCATCCAACGCCTCTCGAAACATCAATAAGGTATTCGGTGTAGGCACCATAAACGAACATACTGTCCAATGTTGGTTCTGAAAATTCCGGGCGAGAGTGACGGATCTGGTAAACAAGCCATGCGGCAGACCGCCCAATATGTTGAATGACGCTGATCTGAAGTGATCTGTGGAAGAGGACCAGTCAAAAACTGTTCGGGACCTTGCGGGGGATCATGCTGTATCAGCATCGACTGTCAGTAAAAACCTTAGACATCGACAAGGTGATAAAGCAGGACAAATGGGTCCCACATAAACTAACGGAAAACCAAAAAGAGCGTCGGTTGGAGGTGTGTACGGAATTGCTTTTCCGCAACGAAGAAGCAGGAATTCTTGATCGCATTGTCACCTGCGACGAGAAGTGGCTCCTATACGACAATAGGAAACGGGTCAGCACAGTGGCTGGATGCTGATTTAGCCCCGCGACTGTTCCCAAATCTCCGTCGCACCCCAGGAAGCTCATGGTTACCATTTGGTGGAACATCCGTGGTGTAGTGCATTACAGCTTCCTGCAGCAGGGGGAGACGATCACCGCTGCGACCTACTGTCGTGAACTACATTGTATGCACACAAAACTGTGTCAGCAACGACCTGCAATTGTGCATCGCAAAGGCGTCCTTCTGTTGCATGACAATGCGCGTCTGCATGTTGCACGAACGACCGTGCAGGGGCTACAGGCTCTGGGCTACGAGGTGCTTCCACACCCCCCGTACTCTCCGGACCTCTCCCCTGCCGACTACCATCTTTCCCAGAGCCTGAAGAAGAAAACATTCCTAATCCAAGCAGACATCGAAAACTCATTCTGGGAGTTTATCGAGTCCTGTGACCATGGATTCTATCGGAGAGGGCTCGAGAAGCTGCCAAATCGTTGGCAACAATGTTTGTTTTGCAACGGGGGTATTTCGAATAGCACGTGTGAAGGTGTCCTTTCTAGAGGGCCATTAAAGATGACCTCTGCAATCCCACATTTGATATGCAACGACCTGATAGACCCTAGAAGTAATGTCTTAGAAAAATAGGATTTAGGGTTTATGATTTTTGCCACCAGAGGGCGTTTTACGTTGAATACCTGTAGTAAAAATATATAAATTTATGTGCCGTCATGCAGCAGCTGTTACTTATAAAACTGAGGAACATTCGCATAGATCATGTGTGTTAAGGATGTTCTTAGACGACATTTTACAGAAGAACATGTCATCAGCTGTCTCTTTCATCGTGTGTGGCCTGCCCAATCCCCAGACCCCAGCCCATGCGACTTTTGGCTTTGGGGACATTTGAAACATCTGGTAAGTCGTGACAATCCAAGAACCTTTCCTGATCTTAAAGACTGCATTTCACGCCACTTGCGCAACATTCTGCCACTCACACTTTAGTCAGCTGTGGAACATGCCGTCTTGCGATTTCAGATGGTATCTGAAAATGATGGCCGTCACGTGGAACATGTTATGTTGTAATTTGTTGCATTTTAGACACGTTGAGCTTGTTAAACTATTGTACATGTGTGGCTAAATGTGTAATTAGTTATTAAAACGCCCTCTGGTGGCGAGATTTGTAACTTTTTTTTTTTTTTGTTGCTGAAACAAATTCCTATCTCTTCATTGTGTCCTCCACAAAATTTCATTGTCCTCTGTTAATTAAGTGCCCTGAGGGATGGGACTTGGCGTATCATTCGAGTTACTCAGTTTCAACTCTATTAAGGAAGTTTCGCAAAGACTAGGATAATCGATAAAGTAAAGCTATTGGGTTGTCAGAAAAGTCGTGATGCATTTTTATAGCAATTGCACAAGTTTATTTTTGGAAGCATTAGAGTCATTCAGCAGTTGAACGGAAGAAGCGGACATTCATGTCAGGAAGGTTATGCTTTGAGGTGTCGTGTTTTTCAAGGTTACACCAAGGAGCTAAACGATCCCATTTGAACGTGTACTGTCGGCAAGTGGACAGTTTGAACAAACCTATCATCTTAAAACATCCAGAGCTCGTTTATTGTAAAGGCGTTGTGTTTCATCACGACAATACAACACCACCCATCAAAAATTATTGGAGCTTGGATGAGGTGTGTCGTCAGATTTCCACTTGTTTTGCTCATTTCAAAACTCCTTGCGTTGTTCAATTCAGATGAGGATGTAAATCGGCACCTTGTTCACCAATAACGACAGGTGCTTCTCTGAACGAGGAATTATGAAGCTCGCCGAAAGATGGAAAAACGTTTTCGAATAAAATGGACAACATATCATTGATTGACCTTTGAAAAGCATAGAAAAAATATGTCCTGACTTCTCCAAGAACCCAGTAGTAAGTATGGCAGATGGATAGCATATCTCTGCTGAGTTCCACTAAATTTTTTGATGAGATTAATATTATTTGAGATCTGTCATTAGTCCTTTCTCTAGGTAATTGCCTTATGTTCATCCAAGTGTATACTTAATTACTACACTGCTTTGCAATGAAATTGCCCCACCCACAAGGAGTTATCCGAATGAGCCAACAGCAAGAGATACATCTGAACACACCTTTATTACGTTATGGAGCCAAGACGTGCACACGTTTGTACAAGGTGTCCCAACGGAACATGTACAGGTAGTTGTGCGGCATCAGTAGGTTGTGGCACCACCTCTAGCGACGATGCATTGTTCCAGCCGCAGGTGTAGGTGATCATACAGGTGGCGAATGTCATTTTGGGGTACGTCTGCCCAGGCCTGGTGAACCTGCTATGTCAGTTCATGGAGATTGCAGGGTGATCGTAAACGACGTCCCACCACGTCCCACACGTGCTCGATTGGCGATAGGTATGGTGCAGACATGCCATGCTCGTGTTTGCCGTGTGCGGTCTGGCGTTATCCTGCTGAAAGACTGCGCCGGGTATGGTGTGCAGAAAGGGCAGTAATATGGGCTGCAGAATCTCTGTGACGTACCGTGCTGCTGTCAGGATGTGTCTTGGATGGTGACTAAAGGTGTTCTGGTATCGTAGCCGATGGCACCCCAGACCATGATCCCGGGTGTTGGTCCACGATGGCGATACCAGATGCATTGTTCATTGGCACGTTCCATTGGTCTGCACCACACCCGTCCATGCCCAAACAAAAGCGGGATTCGTTGCTGAAGACCACCGTGCGTCATTTCATTCGCCAGCTCATTCGCTCACACAGTGCATTGCAGTCGTATCGTGCGGTGCTCAGGTGTCAAAGGAAGACAACAATGGACGCCTGGCAGACATTGTTGCGGCGTGTAACTGCCGTGCTATTGTTGCAGCATCCGCCTATCAGTACGAGCTGACGTGCTTCTCCGGGCCCCAGAGCCTGGTCTTCTGGCACGTGTGCCTTCCTCTTGCCATTGCCTCCAACATCTACCTACTATCCGTGCGTCCCGCGACACACGGACAGCAATCCATCTGGTTGACCATCCACCCTCGGAGAGGCCAATCATCCGACCTCATTCAAAGTCCGTTAATTGCGTGAATGGTTATCGTTGTCGGGGCATTGAGACCGTTGTGCAGATTACAGTACTGTCATTCACAAGGCAGATGCATGGAATGTCTCGCACAGGTGTCAACTGATGAGTCTATACAGGCACCCGGACACTCTGTATCAACCCAAATGGTCATGTCCTGTGAGCATGCATCTGACTGTTTACTAGTCTGAGGTAGATGACCCCCCCCCCCCCCCACTAAATATGGATAAGGTCGGGTAACTCCTTGTTGGTGGGGCAATTTCATTGCAAAGCAGTGTATGTTTTCTGGATTTTATGGTGCATCTTTATATACGTCATATTAGTGAAAATTCGAGAACATTCATGAAAAAAAAAACAATATGGGGCATAATGAAAAATGAAAGGAAAAATTCCGCAACTTGGATTCAAACTAGGGACTAAAAGTATCTAGCTCGTTGACTCTACCAACTGGGCCATCGTGGACACTGATACAGCTAGGTCAATGATAGGACAGACACCTGTTCAAAGCAGTCAAAGCCCAATGACAGGGCAGACACCTTTTTGCAGGGCAGCAAAGAAAAACTTAGCCATATGTGCCCCAAACGCGCCATTTGTGCATGTTCACTCTTCCACAAAATGGCCTTATCACTCCCACGGAATGACTTTCTGCAGCCAAAATAGCAATTATTTTGGTATTAATCTTTGAGAGAAGGCAAAACTAAAGTTCGCAAATGCTTGGAATTCTTCTCTAATGTGAGCGCCCCTACAAATCATGGGAACATTGAACTTAGTGCTCTATTAAATGTCTTTGCAGGATTACAGTGTTAAACCTGTTTCCTTTTACACTTTAGGTTGTTATGAAACATTAATTTAAAGATGGACGGTTGTTGGATTACACGTCTGTTTATAGGAGGCTTTAATAAATCCCGTTACAGTGTAATTACAGTCAATTCTCGTTAATACGAAACAGGTTAATACGTAATTCCGGTTAATAAGAAGACATTTTGTGTAAAATTTTCTGCTTTATACGAACATATTTTTATTAAAATACGGTTTATACGAAGGAAAATTTCATTCACCTTTTAGGAACAATTTTAATGTTAAAATTTCAGATTTCGAAGCGTAAAGTTAATAAAAATAATTTTCAAAGTCATTTCATGTGTGATTTGTTTTGTCACGTGGCTTCGAGGTTAGCGCGAAATCTGAATCACGTGCTTTCAAACTAACGGGAAATCTGATTGGTTCAGCTATTCAGATCTGAAATCCTGTCACATGGCGCTCAAATCTTTATTTAAACAAGTGCAATATCGACATCGTTTCAAAATCAATTTTCTCATCGCTACGATGCAGTTATCTAATTTTATTACAGTCAGGAATTTTATTCAATGTCAGCTTCAAGCAAAAGGAAACGAAAGGATCTTTCGTTAGATCTTAAGTTACAAATTCTGAAGGCAGCGGAAAAACCAAAAGCTATAAAAGGGCAGGTTGCTAAAGACTTTGACATTCCGCCGTCAACATTATCGACGATACTTAAAAACTCGGAAAAGATAAGACAACAGGCTGAATCGAGTGGAACTCTGAGAAGCACACGAAGACATGGAAACGGTACTTTTAACATGGTTTAAACAAGTAAAGCGTGGTTCCCACTGACAGAAAACTAGAGAGCAGAAACCAGGGCGTATTTTTTTCTGCCTTTTTACTTTCTGCTCCTGCAGGTGTCCCACATGGCAGAAACTCAAAAGGAAAAGATAGCAGAAATTTTGCCCAACACAAATGCACTGCACCGAAGCCGTCGATCGATCTAAACGGTCGGCTTCGACTGCACACAGTACGTACACAGTTCGTTCATTCCTCATCAATCATCACATCGAATTTTTGCATTCAATTGTTGTTTATTCAATTTAATTTGATTAATTAATTAATAAATATATATTTCGCACCTCTTCTATTAGCGCTTCTACATCAGTTTTCTTTCTCGGCCTCTTCACCTTTGTGAGCTGAGTGTCCGACATTTTTATTTTGTGAGAGAGAGAGAAGACGTCACTGTGACGTCACTGCAGAGATCGTTTTCTATTGGCTGAGCAATCGTTTCTGCCCTGCTTGTGCCACAAAAGTTGAACTCAACCCAACTCTAAAAAGCAGAAATTTTCAGTCGGGCAGAAGAGGCGAAAACGGGAAGTGACATCATAAAATTTTTCTGCTTTGTGGTTTCTGCCATTGTTTTTACCCACGTGGGACCCACGCTTAAGTTAACGTTTTTTCTGTTCCAGTATACATGTAGAAATTACTGTAAGCTTTTTTTCTATAATGTACTGTACGCTGTATTTGTTTTAGGGTCGACAAAAGAATATTCCCATTAGCGGCGATATTCTAAAAGAAAAAGCTAACCAGTTTGCAAAGCAGCTGAACATTGAAAATTTCATAACGCTTTTAGTGTTGTTGGTTTATACGAAATACGAATAACACGAAAAAATTTCTTGGTCCCCACGATTTCGTATTAACGAGAATTGACTGTAATATTAAAATTTGGCATTATATATTCCATTTTGCCCAAGTCCCCATTAAATGTAGAAAAGGAATGGTAAGAAATGAATCCCTATACAGTAAAATTTAATTTCTTATTTAATAGAGTTGGTTCTGTGCTAGGATTGACAGCAGCAACTTGTGCGATGTGCTTTGACTCTAACTCTGAAACAAGATTATATGCCTCTGACATCCATTCAATGATTTTGGAAAAATTGGAATCAGAGAGCCACCTCTCTGTAATTCACGAAGTAATTGTTTCACTTAAAATTGTATTATGCTGAAAGCACACTATATGATCAAAAATATCCAGACACCTCTCACAGATCATCGATTGGCCCAATGTCACATGATAATGACTTGCACATCATTTAAATAGCTTCCCACACCTTCAGACACAACTCTGCTTGATGGACATTGGCAAGAATGGGTCGTTCAGCAGAGGTCAGTGAGTTCCAACGTGGAACCATCGTTGGATGTCACCTATGCGGCAAGTCCGTGCGTGACATTTCCAGCCTTCTTCAGATACCCAAGTCAACAGTAGGCGATGTCATTATGAAATGGAAGACCCGGGGATCAACAACAGTTCAACAACGAACCGGTAGACCCAAGAAACTAACGGACAGAGACCGTCGAGTGCTTCGTCGTGTCACCCGCAGCAACCGAAAGTCCGCGGCGGAAAAAATTGCCACAGAGTTTCGAAACGCCTCTGCAAACGATGCCAGTACCGTGACAATTCGTCGGGAACTGCACACGATGGGATTCCATGGCCGTGCTGCTGCCCACAAGCCTCACGTCAGCAGGGTCGACGCCAAGCAACGTCTGGAATGGTGCAAAGCCCACAGAAACTGGACAATGGACCAATGGAAACGTGTAATGTGGACAGACGAATCTCGCTACACACTCTGGCAATTCGACGGACGAGTTTGGGTTTGGTGCATACCTGGAGAACGCTTCTTACCTCAGTGCACAGAGCCCACAGTCGAGTTCGGAGGAGGAGGAGTCATGGTGTGGGGCTCATTTTCATGGTATGGACTGGGCCAGCTCATTCCTGTACAAGGAATCATGAACTCCGACCGTTATCTGAATGTTTTGGACAACTGTGCACTTCCAACGTTGTGGCAATTTTTCGGAAACGGGCCATTTCTCTACCAACATGACAATGCTCCGTGCCACAAAGCGAGGCGTGTACAGCAGTGTTTTGCGGACTCAGGGGTCGAAGAAACGGGTTGGCCGGCACAAAGTCCCGACCTCAATCCTATAGAGAGTCTGTGGGATGAATTGGAAAGACGCTTGCGGGCCAGATCACATCGGCCAACTTCTGTACCTGAACTGATTCTCGCTCTTCGGGAGGAATGGAGGAACATTCCGGAAAGTACCTACCAACATTTGGTGGAAAGTACCTACCAACATTTGGTGGAAGCTGTGATTCGGGCAAAGGGATGTGCAACGCCCTATTGATTTCCATGAAATCGTGGCTAGAGCGCAAACGTGCATGTGTCCGGATATTTGTGATCATATTGTGTATATTATGTTGTTTGTTTTTTTTTAAATGAAACTCTAATAAAAGTCTTTATTAAAAAAAAAAAATTAGGTTCTATGTTTGAGTCTAGTAAGCATTACTGCCGCTGTTTGTACAATGCAAATATTATTAATGGAAGTTGCAGAAAATGCCTTAAGAAAACTTGAAAATCTCCTTAAAAAATCTCCAAATGTAAGTGTCCACTTTCCTTTAAAAATTAAAGGTAAACTCCACACCCAAAACGACTTTGTTTAAAATGAAAGATGAAGGTCTCAATAACCTTTTCTTACCTCTTTTGTTTGCCGTTTCAACTGCTTCTGTTTATTGTCATTCGTTTAACACCGAAATTATGAGTTACGTAGATGATAACTTTTTGTTTACTACTTATCCAACTGAAACCCGTGATGAAATTATAGGCCTTCTAAATCAGGATTTGGAGTTCCTGTCTAATTGGTATAATATGAGAGGACTCGGTCTTAATGTTCGGAAAACAAAGATTATGTTCGGTCCGAGTATTCTTAGTGATTGTACAACTATTAAGATCCTCGGAATTTTGTTTGATTCCAGCCTTAGGTTTAACGAATTTGTCGATCAGTTGATTATTATGTTACACCGCAAAATATATTTGACTGCTGAAAGGTTACGGACAATCTTGAATAAGAAACTACTTGTGCAGTTTTTAAAAGCTGTAATTGTGAAAAAACTTGGGTATGGCGCCATTTTTTGGGCTTCGTCTACGATTATTAATCTAAATCGGCTGTCTGTCGCCTATAACCGAGTAATTAGGACTGCATTTAAAATGAACAGATTGGAATCGGTTACGTTGTTGTGTTCTAGACATGAACTTCCTACTTTACCGACTATAGGTAAGATTGCTATTATTATTGAATTGACAGAGGCTCTGAGGAATAATATCCATCCTGCTAGTTTTGTTAGAGAGTGGTTCAGCTTGGGTGACAACATACGGATAACTCGACGTTACCGTTTTGTTATGCCTAATATAATTTCTTCATTTAAGGAAAAAAGCTTTCCGTTTAATGCCATTTTGGTTTGGAATGAATTACCATATGATATCCGGCTTCTGTATCTGTGTATCAGGCTGTGGATTGCACCGTTAGTTGCTTTCATTTTAATCGTCGTGTACGCAATTATTTTATCGAAACTCAAGCTTAGGGCTCTAGTTTATGTTTAACCGTAGTTTTGTCCCTTGGTTAAGTGTTTAATTGCGATGTATTCAGTTGTGGTGGATAATTTTGGACTTGGATATTTGACGTGGCCCCTCTTTGTTAGGTTCGGCTTTTATTTCTTTGTTACTCTAAGTGAGTGCTCCACAAATAATAATATTAATAATAACAACGTAGCATGTATAAAAATTTTCAATTCGAACTCAAAATTGATAAAATATATAAAAAACTTTCATTTTTTTCCCTCCCCCTGCAATCGACACTGGCGCCATGTTTCGGCAACTGTTACGTCACAAGTTGCCGAGAAGTGCAAAGGAGTTTCGAATTCGTGACATCACACATTGGACGCTATCAGTTACTTGTCAACAGAGACGATCAATTAACTGATCGTCTCTGCTTGTCAGTTGGGCATCACAATGGACTATGAATGTGAAACAAGATAGATAGTGATGACTGCAATTTTGATAACAGTGACAGCGATATACAAGGGCTGTTAGCAGAATTAAATGTTACTGCAACTTCTGCGATACAAAGCCCTATGCATTAAACCGTGAAACGGCATCTTCTGCGTGCCGCGTCGGCATGTGCCCTACACAGCAGTTAGGCCTACCTCATTCTTCCTTCGGCGTTTAGCACATGCTGGTGCGGTCGTTGTTTATACCTCATTCTTCATGCCAGGCCCGTTTAGAGTTGGAAGAGCATCTAGTTCCACCTTATACGTGATCTAGTTTCAGCGAATTTCTTGTTTGAATTGATACTGAATTTAAAACAGCGGATGCATAGACAAAGCAAGACGCTTCGAAATGAGCACACGATGCTGTTTGGAGTTGGGTACCGGTTCCCTCGCTATCAAAAAGTAATCCACTGTTTTTTTAATCGATTCTGATTGTGGAAAGCTATAAAACATGATATTTCTATCCGATTGTCTATTTACACATCCAAACAGAGAACAAATTGAAGGCATTCCGACATAAAACAGGTTAGCAAAATCTTACGATATGTAGAACATTTTTAAGCTAAACTAGAAAGCGACTAGAATCTCGGCGACGAAATTCCCCGAGGTTCTCGCGGCAGGAAATGACGCCTTGTTCCGCCGTGTTCTCTGGAGAAGGGCTGGAAGATCCCACGCAAATTTTCAATTTTCTGAGGCATTTTTCTTAATGAAATATTAGGAAAAATCGAAAAATTTTGAATGATGTATACATTATTAACCTGGATTAATGTTATGATGCAAAAAAGATAAAGTCGATTTTTCCCGTGGAGTTTACCTTTAAATTGAAACGTCTGACTTTTATATTACTGTATATATATATATATATGTTTTCCTAATTAACTGTTTTGTTTCAAGCTGCTCAGTTTATTTTTTATTTTCAAATAATTTTCCCATGATTTTTTTTTTTTTTTTTTCCAGTAACTAGACATGGCTATGCCACTTTATACAGGGTGCTGCAAATAAACAGAGGGCAGTACTGCCGGGTAGCCTATCTGTTCATACATTGTTACGTCGTCATGTTTTGACCATTATTAATCACATTTCTACCAATAATAAGCCCTAAATTTGATTAACAATGGTCGAAATGTGATGATGTAACAATGTACGAGCGGACAGGCTACCCGGCAGTACCGCCCTGTATTTATTTGCAGCACCCTGTACAGGGTGGATACAAAATCGAGCTCTTTTTATTTTTTGTAACCGAAGTAGGTAATGTCAATTTTGATGCATCCAATGAATAGGAAATTGTGGGTGACCTATCCCATGGTGCACTTTTCATCATCCCAAATAAGCAAATTAGGACACAACAAATCCTATCTTAAAAACCGTAACAGATACACAAAAAATTCCAAACAAAACAAAAAATTTCCAAAATCCGATGAACGGATCACCAACAATCCAAAGCAGAAGATCATGTTGAGCGTTTCAGGGATAGTGTAGCTTGCCGTCCTGGAATTGTTCAGTCTTCTGTATGTTGACACGTGCCTTTTATTTGCTTTTCCTCATGAAAGTGAATGTTATTATGGTAATTTTTGGTAAGTTCTTGACTTGCATGTTGAACATTCAAATGTCTTTGTGAAATGCATAGGGAGATAGCTACCGTAATAAATTCAACATGTGATTGTTGGTGATCCTTTGATACCTGCAATTGGCTGGTCATCCCTCCTGGGATTATAACGAAAGCGAGACCGTTCACATAAAAAATGGAGCCGATAAAAAAAAAGTTTCCATCGCACGCGAATTTAACCTGAGATCATTTTTTTCTATCTTTTTTTTGAAAAAAAAATTTGGGATGTATTCGGGTAAATACGGTAATTTTGTTTATCAAATGTTTACATAGACAATTATGATTTAACGTTAATTCCTGTATAAAGGCTGGTTTCCATTTAGCATCGGTTCAGCGTCTGCGTCCTTTTTTTGCAATCGTCGCCTGTGAGACGCGCCCTGATTAGCACGCGAGTGCGGTCGTTTTCCATTTAGCGACTTTCAACCGTTATCCTGAATCTGGTCTGATCTGATTGGTGCAAACAATTGTCGCTGCAAACAATTGTCGCTCTCTCAAGGTGATGGAAAAAGAAGATATCAACCACTCCGGTCAAGTTCACGCTTTGAATTTATTACTATATCGTTTTTACTTAATAAATAAATGATTCACGAAATTTTTATAACTTGTTTATTAATAAATTCACGAGGGAAAAGTCGCGAGAACCCATGTCGGCGAACAGCAGCTACGGCAGCCATGATTCTCCATCTGAATCGGCGAAGACAACTACCCAGAAGCCATAGCGAAGTAGATCGCACCTGATTGATTGGCTAGATCAAAACGACGCTTGAAAAAGACGCCTAAAAATCTAGCCATGCCAGATCTTGAAACGACCCGTGACCGACGCCGAACCGACGCAGACGCTTAACAGACGCTAATTGGAAAACGAATGCGTTTTTCAAAAATTCCCAAAAAAGACGCAGACGCCTAACCTACGCCGAACCGACACTAAATGGAAACCGGCCTTAAGAAGATAAATTTATTCCCAAAAATGGGCTCAAAAATCGATTTATAATACTTTTGTTTTTGTCCGAGCACTTACTTGCAGTATCAATTTTTATATGTAGAATTGTGGCATAGCATCAAGTTTAGGGCTAATGATTTACTGGTTACAACGAATTTCTTATCCAAATGCACCTGCTATGAAAGATCATCTTCTCAAGATTTGGTTGCCAAC
>JAHWFO010059508.1:0-21126 GCA_023313115.1 Rhysida immarginata
TGAGTACATGTACATCTATCGAGAGGGTTAATAGCTAACAGTTTCTCGATAAGACCTAAAACATCTTCGGAAGCTGCAGTAAAGATGTGTTTCAATGGTGTTCCAGGAAACTGCTTAAACTGTACGTAATCTGGCAGAAGAGTCATTCCCTGTAACATCAAATTAATCTTGAAACTAAACAGGATATTTACAAAAGAATCAAAATTATTACTAAAAAACAAAAATAAAATAAAAAAAACAAAACAAAAAAAACAGGTGTGTGCTTAAGATTGAACGACCAAAGTGAAAACTTCTATAGCGATTGTAATAGATTCTAAGTCAGTGGTGACCAACCATTAGTAATTCCAATCACGTTCAAATATTTTATGAAAATTCTGGCTTTTCATTTGGGACAATTCAGTGGTGACCAGAAAATTTGGGACAATAATGATTAATTGCACAATAAATAACAATCTTTTTTACAATTTTCCAATAAATTAATAACTACTGTCCGCACGTCATAAGAAGACCGCCGAGTTCTTAATGTGCTCGTATTTTGTCGCTGCAGTTGCAGATGAATCTATTCAGTGTTGGGGGGCAATCAGCCAAACTTGAGTCGATCTATGTTTCATTGATATAAACAATAGGATGGTTTTCTTCTCTTATTTTTTTTCTTATTTCTCAGGTATCTACCTCTCCATGCAGACGTTTTCATTTTTTTAGAAACACAGCCAGAACTCATTTTTGCGCTACTTGATTTTAGAGCTTTTCCTCCCTTCATAACTATAGACTGATCTGCATCCAGTGTTGCATCTAGCTGGATTAGAAGAACACAGTCCCTGCCCTTTTTCGTTGGATTAAAATGTGCGCTTATGTCGCCGACTTGCCCTACTTTCTAACCAAATGTGCCCTAGTTATTGTTCATTTCTCGTGGCGTGCGGATATAAAATGGTCAAGTCCGGGAAAATTTGTCTCTTTCAACAATTCACTATGCCCTCTCTCCACATGGCAACGCAATGCACTGTTGGAATTGGGCCTACAGACGCAATGCCCTCTCTCCATCGACAGAGAAGATCGCTCGCCTAAACTTGGCTAAATCCAGCTCTCCCCAGAAATCGTATTATAGAAATAGCACTTCTTGTGTGATGCATGAGGCACATTCATTGCCCAGCAAAAAGTGCAATTGATAATGAATCCTTCACAAAACACATTTGCTAAAATGACACAACGAAAAAGCGATGCGTGAGACTTCTTAATTTCTCTGAGTCTATATATTATTCCTTTTGATTAAACATTTGCGTTAACGATCCAACTTCGTCCGAAATGTCCTTAAGCGGACACCGTACGGCTGAAGCAAAAGGGAGCAAAAGAAAGCGATGTGTTAATATTTCAAGATACACTACTGTTTATAAAAATTGCAACACCCTGATGGAATGGTCTAATCCATATGCAATTTGCAATATTTGCATACAATGGGTCAGAGTACCATATCAACAGCTGACAGACTTTGAAAGAGGACGCATAATTGGTCTGCGTGAAGCGGGATGGTCGTATCGTGACATTGCTGCTCGTGTAGGAGTAATGCAACGACAATTATGCGTACGTGGAGGCAGTGGAGCGAAGAGAACAGGGCACACCGAAGAACAGGCTTAGGAAGACCCAGCACGACGACACCGCAAGATGACAGACACCTCTATCGCACGTGTGTAGCAGATCGTACAGCCACTTCCACAGTGTTAGCACAACATTGGGGTGCTACAGTAGGCAGGACAATGTCTGCTAGCACTGTACGACGCCGTTTGATTTCCAGAGGATTGATGGCACGAGTACCATTGTTGCGGATTCCTTTGACTCAAAACCACCGGCGCCTCAGGTTGCAATGGGCCCATCGACACCAACAGTGGCAAGCTGAATGGCAACAAGTTGTGTTTTCGGATGAGTCAAGGTTTAACTTGCAGCACCATGATGGCAGGATACGAGTCAGAAGACATTGTGGCGAGCGCGACCTTCCAGAATGCATCCTGCAGCGTCATTCAGGACAAACGCCAGGGGTGATGGTGTGGGGTGCAATCGGTTACCATGGCCGTTCCCGTCTGATCAGAATCCATGGCAATCTGAACAGTGACCGGTACATCAGGGAAGTTGTGCAACCCGAGGTCATCCCCTTCCTGCAGAACCTTTTAGGCGCTGTATTCCAACAGGACAATGTCCGACCGCATGTGGCCAGAGATGTCCTCGCCTTTTTCCAAGCACATCAGATGCCCTTGTTCCCCTGGCCTGCTCGTTCACCAGACATGTCTCCAATCGAACAGGTGTGGGACAGGGTTGCTCATAGATTGGCTCGTCAGACTCCTGCAGCAGCAACTGTGGATGAACTGTATATCCGTGTAGACAGAGCATGGCAGGACATTCCCCAGGCTTATTCAGAGCTTGTTTGACTCAATGCCACGACGTTTAGAGGCTGTAATTGCATCCCACGGTGGTTTCACCCGATACTAATGGGACAATAAAATGCATTGTATTGACCTGAAAATCTAATGGTTTCTTTTTTGACCCATGATATGCAAATGCTCCAAATTTAATGCAGATTGGGCTATTCCATCAGGGTGTTGCGATTTTTATAAACAGTAGTGTAGTTTATAAACAAAATACTTGAAAGATCACCTTTAAGTTACCCATTAACGAGAGCTCTAGAATGCTTGAATCCACACCTTTGTAACATTTTATAACATTACTCAACCCCCTACTAACCCCAAGAATTTCTACTGAATATCAAATGACCAAACTAATGGATAATAACTTGCGGATACCTGCCACTTTTCATCACTTGGAGTTCCCATTGCTTGAAATATTCTACTCAGTTGATCTAAATCAGATTCTCCCGGGAAAAATGGAACCTAAGAATAAATTAAAACTTCATAAAGTCAAATTATTAAAAAAAATAAAATTCCTTAAAGAAGATAAATATTTAAGTAAGTAAATTTCTTTATACAGGATGATTCGAAAGTCCCCGAACTCCAAGTTTAAAACGTATTTACTGCTTTACCATAACAGATATCCGAGTATTGCTGCTTGGGGCAGTTGTGTGTGACTTTTGGAACGCGCTATACACCATGAAGACACCATGTTGAAGTTTCGAACCCAACGCCTTACAGATGACTCATCCATAGTTCCAGTGCCGTAAACTTCCGTAATTCTGTGATGAATTTCAGTGAGACAGACACTTTCTGCATTCAAAAAACGAATGACGCCACCACTTCGCATTTGGCGGGATTTTCTATCTTCTTTTCCATTTAAACCGTCACAAAACTCAAACCACGCACTGAATGAACTCAAAATTCGACTTCAGCAAAGCTAAGATGTTGGTATCGATACCTGCATCATATGCTTTCATTCGGATCGTGGCGCCATCGATATGCGTAAATGGGTACTACTTTCTGGACTGCCCTCGTACATATTGAAGTATTAAATATAAAACAATAAATATCATATTGGCTCGAATCTAAGCAGACCTCTCCCCCGCCCCCCCAAAATGAAATCTCAAAACTAAGCCTCGATTGATTCAAGACCGACTCAAATGAATCACTATTGACTTTACAATATAATGGAAATAAGTCTTCAGGAACATCCTGACTGTACAATATATAAGATTTAATTTCCTCCATCAATTCTAACATTCTCTGATTTGATGGAGCAGATTGAATTTAAATGATAAGATTTCTCGGGCAGAAGATTATAAAATAGGGCGGTTTCGTCAGCGTTGTTTCGTCACTAGAGCACGCGAAATTTACAATGTTTCAGCTGGTTTGCAAACTGGTTAGCTTTTTCTTTTAGAATATCGCCGCTAATGGGAATATTCTTTTGTCGAGCCTAAAACAAATACAGCGTACAGTACATTATAGAAAAAAAGCTTACAGTAATTTCTACAGCACTGTATTGTACTACATGTATACCGGAATAGAAAAAACGTTTAAACCATGTTAAAAGTGCCGTTTCCATGTCTTCGTGTGCCGCTTTTCGCATTCGTTTTCTTCTCAGAGTTCCCCTCGATTCAGCCTGTTGTCTTATCTTTTCCGAGTTTTTAAGTATCGTCGATAATGTTGACGGTGGAATGTCAAAGTCTTTAGCAACCTGCCCTTTTATAGCATTTGGTTTTTCCGCTGCATTCAGAATGAAAGATCCTTTCGTTTCCTTTTGCTTGAAGCTGACATTGAATAAAATTCCTGACTGTAATAAAATTAGATAACTGCGTTGTAGCGATGAGAAAATTGATTTTGAAACGATGCCGATATTGCATTTGTTTAAATAAAGATTTGAGCGCCACGTGACAGGATTTCAGATCTGAATAGCTGAACCAATCAGATTTTGTGTATCAGATTTCCCGTTAGTTTGAAAGCACATGATTCGTTAGTTTGAAAAATTCAACTAAATAACCGATATTTTTTATCGAATAATCGACTAAAAATTATCGAATAAAAAGTATCGACTGATTAAAAAAATCGAGTATTCATTTATTCGAATAATTCAGAAGCTATCACATATGAAATGACTTTGAAAATTATTTTTATTGACTTTACACTTCGAAATCGAAATTTTATCATTAAAATTGTTCCTAAAAGGACTATTTTTCAATAAAATTATGAAAATTTCCTTCGTATAAACCGTATTTTAATAAAAATATGTTCGTATAAAGCATAGTAATTGCTTTTTCGGGGACGGGCCACAAAATGTATTCTTATTAACCGGAATTTCGTATTACCCAGTTTCGTATTAACGAGAATTGACTGTACTAACATAAAGGGAATAGAAAAAGGAAACGGAAAGCAATTACCCTCAAAAGCAATTCAGCTAAAATACAACCGACAGCCCAAATATCAACGCCAGTACCATAAATTTTTGCACCAAAAAGTAATTCGGGTGCTCGATACCATCTGTAAAAGAAAAGAAAAAAAAAAAATTAAAGTTAATAACATTTAGGGAAGATTACTTTTATTCTGATATTACAATTAAGGTATAGTTTTAACACAGCTTAAAATTTTTCTTTCGTATTTTTCATCGTTAATTTGAACAGCTTAGGTATGGCATACAATTAAACCCTCACTGAACTTTTATGAATTATTCTTAAAATTTTTAAAGTATATACACATCCACAAGCCCTCCCCGAAACCTCAGAGGTTTTCTTTTTAAGAAGGTCAAGACGCAAAAACCCAGGGAAAAAAAAAAAAAAAACATAACTGGACACTTTGAAAATAGCTGTCATTTCGGATAGAGGCTATCCTTTGTCAAAGCAAAAATTCACATAAAAGTTCTAAAAATAAAAGCCAGGCCGAGATTTGTAGACTGATGACGAATACGGGAAATATTCCAGAGCCAAATGTTTTCTTGGGGCATTGTTGCGGAGGAGGGAAATCTCAATCTCTTAACAACAATTACTCTGACTAAAATGACAATTTACGTTAAAAACCACCACATATTCAACCACACGCACCTATTCTTAAAACAGTCGCCGCACAATCATGCGAACTAAACATTTGTACCCAAATTAATGAAACACACACCTATACACACGGAATCCACACTCACACACAAGCACACCTCCCCCATCAAACGAACCTCACACTGACTCAGTCACAAATGAAATTAGATGTAGAAAACAAAGTCATCGGTGTGAACGCAGGATTAACATCCATTCTTTTAATTTTTTTAGGTTTCGGCATGGCTCTGTTATCGTGCAAGGCCAGCGAGCATTCTGTGTTGCTTTAGTGTAGCTTTAAAGTGTTAATAAGAAAACATTATAAATAAAAACATACATTTTATTACAATAAGGGAATCTTTAGATGTTGAGCCGCTACTTCTCCGCATTGAGAGATCTCAGTTGCGCTGGTATGGCCACGTGATACGGATGCCAATGCAAACTGGTCTTCCTAGGCAGTTGTTATTTTCCAAGCCGGTGGGTAAGAGACCAAGGGGTCGGCTTAGAACCAGGTGGCTAGACTACATGGAGAATCTGGGTTCGAGTCGCTTGGATATTACCAGGGAAAAAATGCGCCTGATGGCGGAAGATCGCGATCGTTGGAGATCCTCCATAGGGCTGCTGCCCTCGCGACCCTAACGGATAAGCGGGTTTGAAAAGTAAGTAAGTACGTACGACATACAAAACCCTCTTTGTTACCTATTTTCAGTCCTTAACCGAATCGTTTCCAACATGGATACGATGCCACGTCTCTTCACTCTTTAGTGTTTATACAGCCACACCACTACTGGCGCTGCGAGCGCTGCATGATTTTCGTGCCTCACACGATTGCATAGGAATTGACGGGAGTGTCGCTTCTGTCTTTCCTTATCGGTGCAGTTGTCACTTGAAAAGCTTAGTGAAGATGGTCTTTAATTAATTTTTATTATTTACACTGACATTGAGCTATCACTAAACAGCGACGATATGGAGTTTCACGAGAAGAAGTTGGGTTCAAAACATTTCCCGTATTCGTCGTCTGCTTACAAATCTTGGCCAGGCCTTTATTATTGAACTTAGAATTTTCAGATGTGCAATTTAGATAAGTTCCCGTTTTGTCTTTCAAACTTCATTAAAAATTTATTCTTTCTAATTACCGTAAATACTAGAGTATAAGTCGCGTGCAAATATAAGTCGCACCAAATGGTACAAAATTTTTTTCCCTCTTAAAATTCAAGCCACGACCTCATAACTGATAATGCTAATTACATCACTGAAAGATCAAAACAAATACATTAAATGCAGTGTTGAAACGTAGCGTTCAATCACAGGGCGTAAAATTTAAGTGCTGTGATGCATATTATACGATAATTTCTTTTGAAGTTCATCAAAACAGAATGCCACTTTATCACATCGTTGCCATTCATATTGATAAGTTACTTTCGTACTAGTTTTTCGTGATGAGAAATTCAAATAAAAAGTGAATGAATTTACTGTATAATGAACTGTACATTGTATACAGGGTGTTTCAAAATTATGTACAAGAAATTTAGTGACATATTCTTCAGGTCAAAAGAAGACGAAAAATGTTCTGTAGCACTTTGTCTGGAAACGATTTATTTACGCGATACAGCCAACTAAACCCGTGGCTCCAAATTACAGGAATTGTTCAAAGTGCCCGCCACCAGCTCGTTGCATGAGCAACCGTCTGATGTCATGGAAGAGTTCGTCGCCAGCATTCGTCGTTGTTACATTGTGATCTTCATCAATTGCTAGGCATAGATCACCATCTGAAATCATGATTGGCTGACCAGAGAGGTGCATCTTGAAGAGTGCTATCTCCGCGTCTGAACCGGCGATACCATTCTTCTATTGTACATAAAATAACAGTGCCATCACCTAAACGTTGGCAAATGTTTCGGTGACATTGCGCAGCACTGATCTTTCCAGAATACTCGTAGAAGATTATTGCTCGAATATGTTCGCGTGAAAGGTCCATTTCAGACCGTTGATGGCACTCAAAGATGTATAGTCAGAAAGTTGATTCTTGGATGCAATATAGCAAAGATATTCAGGAATCGAATGCAATAATTTGTTTGAAAAAATATGAACACCCCCTTCGAAAAATGAGCCCTTCTTGGGCACGGGTTCTAGAAGTGCTTCGATGTTCTATTTTGAATACTGTTCAGATTAATGTATTTACTGTATGTATTGCAATGAGAGAACACGTAAAGATGCACTGGTTTCGTTTGAAGCCCCTCCCCCTCTCATACTTTCTCCAATATGGCCGCCACAGCCTTTTAGAGATTCCCATTATGCTGCAAAGAGAGAGAATACTTTTATCTTATCAGAAATTTATTTATGCAGTGAAAGGGTTAATAAATAAAATCTAAATGGATTAATAAATAAAATTATTGCTTAGCTTTTTGTAAACTCCACTTATAAGATTTTCATCAATTCTGACCCGCGCATAGGCCGAATGTGGTTTTTAGGGGTCATTTTTTGGAAAAAAAAATTCGGCTTATACGCGGGTATATACGGTAAGTGGAATATAATAACTACTTGTTTGCTATTCAATCAAACACGGCAACAGCTGGTAACGAAACAAACTATATCAACATTAATCAACGTTGGTAGGCAGCCCATCGACAAGTAATTTTAGCTAGGCTCGAGTAAACGTCGCACTCCTGTTTTTTCACTCAAAATTGGGTACAAAATTTTGCGACTTATACTCGAGTATTTATGGTAACCACAAGAAACAAAGTACAGATTATCTATCACTAACCTAGTTACAACTTGATGGGTATAAATTCTATTGGGAGAACCAAAGAATTTTGCTAACCCAAAATCCGCTAATTTCAAAACACCCTGGTCGTTAACCAGTAAATTATTGGGTTTTAAATCCTAAAATTCAAAATAGAAAATTCTTTTTTGATTTTCATTATTATAATAAATATAAAACAATTTTTATATGAAAGCAGAGCTGGAAAAGTAGGTCCATTTTTACCCGATGCAAGATCCAATTGCAGTGAAGATACTCTAAACCTTGTAAGGTCATAAGTAAATATGCTTTAATATGCGAAGGCGTCAAGACAATATTATTGTCCTTAACTATAACCTAAATGGAAAAGTTCAAAATAGAAATTAATACCAATACACAAAATAAATTTTATTTTAATATTCATCATGATTAATCAACATGTGAAAACTTAATATCTAGGCTAAAAATTCACCATTTTTTATTTGGTCACCCCATCTCCCAAATTCAAAGTAATTCAAAACGAATAGAATAAAAAACATACCAAGGACTGTTCTCATAAATTTATTTCACAAAAAGCGAAATAACTTGATACATTAACTCTAAGTTTTATTTGGCAAGATTGGCATTTTCAAAATGCTCACTAGAGGCACTGTATTCAAACTGGCAGCATCAATGAAAGAAAAGAAGCTTAATGTACACTGAGTTAGCAAAACTCATGGGATAGCAAGCACATTGATTGATGGGCATGGCTCACGAATTCACAGGGGTAACGGATTCTGGGAATGGACCATTAGACGTTGTGGAAAGAGCTTGGATAAGTGATTAATCAGAAATGGCACGTCGTCGCGAGTTGACGTCTTTTGAACGGGGTATGATAATAGGTGCCCGACGCATGGGATGTTCCATTTCGGCAGTGGTGCAGGAATTTGGCTTTCCTCGCTCAACTGTCTCCAGGGTGTATCGGGAATGGCTGGATGAAGGCATCACAGTCCACAACAGGCACCATACCGGGCGTCCAGCTGCCCTGAATGATCGCAACCGGCGACACCTGGGACGAATGATTCAGAGAGACAGGAGCGCAACAGTGCAGCAAATCACAGACCAGTTCAATACTGGCCGCACTAGAAACGTCTCTCGGTGGACAATCTGTCGGAATCTGCATGCCCTCGGGTTTGGCAGCCGTCGCCCTACACAGGTGCCAATGCTTAACCAGCGTCGTCGGACACTCCGGCGTGCATTTGCCACCAACCATCTTGGCTGGACTCTGCAACAGTGGCGTAACGTCATATGGTCAGATGAGTCACGATATCAACTGTACCACGCTGATGGGAGGCACGGTGTGTGGCGCAGACCTCACGAAACGATGGATCCCTTATGCCAACAGGTGGTGGTGCAGGGTGGTGGGGCATCAGTGATGGTCTGGGGTGCATTTTCCTGGTTTGGAATGGGCCCTCTGGTTATCCTAGACCAAACGTTGAATGGTCCACGGTATTGTCAACTCATCGGAGACCATCTGCACCCATTTTTGACATTTCAACACCCTGACGACGTAGCAGTCTTTCAAGATGACAATGCTCCACCTCATTGCTCCAATGTCGTCCGTGAATGGTTCGAGGAGCATGCAGGAGAGGTCCAACGACTGAGCTGGCCAGCCCGGAGCCCTGACATGATCCCATTGAGCATATCTGGGATGGTGTTGAAGTCAGAGGTGGCCCGACCAGATATTAAGTAACTATCCCATGAGTTTTGCTAACTCAGTGTATATTAGAATGTATTCAAAAACTTCATTCAGAAATAATGAATAAAGGCTGTTCAAGAATATTTCTGGGCAGAAAAAGTGCTCATCAAGACAACATCATGAGGTAAGTAAACAGTTTCAGGAGACAAGCTGCTTATGTAAGGGGAAAAGCACAGGACACCCATCTGTCGACAATGGAATGATGAAAAAAATTCATATGACTTAATGTGAATTCTTCATTTTATGGAAATATAAAAAGTCGTAACGCTTTTAAAGACCACACAACCATAATGCACGGCGCGTTTGAACAAGTATGGCGGAGCATTCCCTGTTGCTGAATTGCATATCGTAGGTACATAAATTGCATATTATACATGGATGCTTAATTTATATGGAAATTTTTCCAAAATTTCGCAAAAACTTAGATGCGTACTATACATGGGTGCGTGTTATATATCGAAAATTATGGTAATATGGTTATAAATAAATTCTTTATATTCAATCAAATTACTGTATTTACCCGATTATAAAAAAAAATCAATTAGAAGACAACCCCCACTTTTTTGAGGTAAATTTTTAGGAAAAATTTTTTTTTAATGAAAATGGAAGCAAAAATACTTATTTAAAAATTGTGATCTTGTTATGATCGAGAATGGCAATAAATGGTAACGCCACTACAGCCAAGGGGGAGGATTTTAGCATTAACTTGTGAAAGTCAGCTTATTTGTGTAATTTGCGATTTTAAGAAGACTCCTCCCTCTTTTATTGGCCCTTTAATTTGAAAATTAAAAAAAAACCCTTGTCTTTTAGTCGAGTAAATGTGGTAATCTATATTTTATATGATTCTTTCAAAATGCATCTGTAAGGATTTGAATATTTACATTTTAGTATCAAATCCAATTAAATTACAATTTTTTAAATCTAACCGCAAGCAACCAACTTAAAAAAAAATAAGCAATAATAAATTTTTACACTAGTAAACAAAGAAAAAGTGTAAAGATTAAGAGCAGAATAAAATTTATACCAACTTCGAGATCTGTGTCCATATAATCAAATACAAGGGATACATTTGACTTATGGCCAAATACGTCCACTAACTGAAACAAACAAGCAAAAAATATTCTTTAATATTAACTTCATAAATTTAAAAATAAATAAATTAGGAAGAGAAAAATTAATCTTCCATTCTCTTGACTTACACCAATAATATTTGGATGATTCAACTCTTGAAGTAATTTAATCTCTCTCAATGCGGTTCTGTTGATACCATCTTTTGCTTCAGCTCTGCTACCAAGTTTAATCTGAAAATTTAAGAAATGTTAACATTAGGCACCTTAAAGGGCAACTGACATCCAAATTTTCAATACTATAAGATTAAGTAATTAAATAAAACTGCATAATGCATAATTTAATTTCAAAAAGTTTTATTATTTATTTCATAAAATGAACAAATATTTGCCATATACTGAACACCGCGAAAAAAATTTTTTGAGATAGGGGGAAGGTTCGATGACGCCATACGAGCGAAAGGAGTTTCCAGTCCTGTAGTCATTACCGCTAAAGCCTCATTCATTCAACCAAAGTCAACCTGAGATCAACTCGAAAAAAGTTTTCGAGAAAAATGTTTCAGCCTTGCAATCTTCTGCCTTATGATTATGATCCCTTTCTTGTCAACTAAATAGTTTCCTAAAACGAAGAAACATGGATTTCTGTGGGAGCACGCGCTTTGTCAACAACAACTATAAAGATGCAACCAGACCCATTTTCAAGGCAACTCAATTGTTGCTCACTCGAATAGAATCAATAGGATATAGAAGGGGGAGGGGGTGCACTGGTGATGATTTCGATGCTCTGAGCTAAAAAATTATCACCCCTACCTGTTAAAACTTCCTAAATATATACGGTACTACAAGTTCTGCCGTGTTATTTTTTCTGGGAATTTTTTCAGACAATTTTGCTGTAAACATCTTTTTTTTTAAAATCTTTCATTAAAACGTCAATTTACATACAGCTATTTATTAGTGAAATCAAAAAACGACCTGCTTTTTATTAATTTCAAGTTAAAAGAATACTCAGATAAAAATCTTAAAGACAAATTATGAGCAGAAATATGCAAACAGTTTATTCAGGAATTGGAATAGGATAGGCTATATATAATTTTTTTATGTTTCATATTTTTTAACTACAGGAAATTCGTTTCACGTATCTTTATTTTCCCCCCTTAAACGATGTAGCAAATGTGTGTATATGTAGTAAGGAAAAAGTAGTCTCATTGAAGTTCCATATATCACTTCGTTATGGGGGGGGGGGGGTGCATCTGGTGGGCGCAGCCCCTCAGTCTTTAAAAAATAAATTCACTTTCCTTGGTCGCATGATCAGTCACATGATCAGAAGTGAACATTAACCAGTATTTATAATTATATATATTTATGGGCACCGGTTCATCCCGATCGTAAGAGAAATTTACATGGGTGGAGAGCGAAATTATTACAACCAAGTAAATACATTTAGAGAATATATAAACTAACGAGTCTAATTGTTACTCAATTAATAATAAGGCATGTTAACAAACCAATCGACAATTGATTAAATATGTAAATATGAATTGATTTAACGATATATATGCCCCTTATATACTGATTGGAAGAAAGTAATTGGACACTTTCGATTTTAGACGTTTTGTCGAATATCTAGAAAAATACTTGACGAATTATCTTGAAGTTTCAGGGGTGTAAAAAGGATGTTACACCTCATATATTTCAGCAAAGGTTTTCTCCCGAAGGCAAATAGGGGACCAGCAAAGAAGCGAACCAAAAGAATAATGTTTGGAATCACCCTGAAAAAAGTAATGCTTGAAATGCATTGTAGCTGTAGCATATGCTTAAGAGGCTCGTTTTACTTTTCTGTGTTCATTTGTATGAGAATAGCACGTATATTCATGAAGATATAAAGGTTTCTTTAAAAAGGTCGAAATGACTCATAAGTTTTTTGTTTATAACACGCAGAATTTTCAACCCAATGCAATGCCATTTACAGGAAACTTGACAAACAACATTATAGACAACACCCTGCAATCAGAATAGAAAAATATTAAATATTTGATGAAATATGAGCATTTTTACTAAATAATGTGTAACTGCGCATGCGTTACCAAATTGTCTTTTGCATAATTTATTAGCCAAATGTATAAAGCTACTCTTGTAAAAAGCCCAAGCAAATATCGTGAAAATTGAGAAAGATATCGCCGATAGAATGAGTTGAATTTCAGTTGCTCTCAAAAATAAACAAAACGATAAGGGGCTTTCTCCAAACTTTTATTTTTGGATCGAAAGCTTCATAATTAATTGCAAATAAATTATATACCCAAACTTTATTAATAATCAATAATATTCGACATTTTAGAAAGTATAAGTACTTGTAATGGAGAAACTTAGCAAACGTCTAAAAATACGAATTTATTATAAAATTCAAGGGCATAGTTGAATCATAGAAACATTGAATTATATTAAATTGATTCCTTATATTCATGTCTTAAAACTTTGTTTTTGTAAATTATATTTTATTCATAAGTTATTTCACAAAAATTAAAACCATTGCTGAAGAGATCGTTTTTTGATGACGTCAGTAGAGTGGTTTTCTTCTTTTAAACCAGGAAGTTAGATGGTGCCACATCATAGCCTTTAACAAAAGATAAAGAAGGGGAGGCTTAAAATTCCTATTATGTGATTTTCTAGCTCTTCACAGGCAGGTATGACCCCTTTAACATCAAATTACGTTTAACTAAGCAGTAAGGTGTGTTGCAAAAATATAAGAAAACCACTGATTTGCTAGATAACATTTATTCAAAGCATAATTTTTGTTTGAAAAAATGATAACTGCTATGTCACACGTCTAATATGCATCGATTTCGTTTTGCATGTACATAAATAAATAACTTATAAAAGACTACGGTTACTCCTGTTGCAAAATTATAAGAACACCCCTCTCAGTACCCAACAAAGTCTCCTTTGTGAAGTGCTAACTTGAATAGCCGTGTAGGCAGTAACGATGAATGTCTTCAGGTCTGCAATATTGCTAAACTGTCTTCCATTTTCGTATATACGCCTACAGAGAATATCCCACATGTTTTCCATAGGATTAATGTCTGGAGAACATCGTATGCACACCATTCCCAAGTCGACTTTGCCACGTGTATGGAAGCATTGTCTTGTTGAAAGGTCCAAAAAGGTCCTCCAATTCATTTCCCAAACGGCAACAAGTGTTCATCAAGCAGCTCCTGGTAATCTCTGGCATTCATTCGCCCAGTGGGAAAAGCAAATTTTGTTTTGCCATTAAAACCAAAACCACCCCAAACCATCATTGAGCCACCTCCATTTTTATCCATCATATAAGGATTTTTTGTAAAATCGATATCGATGTTTTTGCTAAAATCCTATTTGAAAAGGAATTCTCGCGAACAATTTTGCATGTACAGTACTATCTGGCAACAGTGGAACCTTCCACCCTGTTCTTCACTGACTGATCCTAAATTTTCAGGTAAAAAGTCCACGTTGAGTGAAGGAAATGTATTTTGACACTCATGGAGCAACCCAATGCTTGAAATTTGTCCAGCATATTCATTGTCCATCTTTGAGAACATTTTTTTAACCTTCATAAGCTTGTGGATATCCAAGTAAAATTGAATTTTTCAAGAAATCCTGAGAGATTGCAAAAGAGGTCTACGCTTGCTTTGTGGACCTCGAAAAAGCATATGACAGAGTTCCTCGAGAGAAGCTCTGGCAAGTGTTGCAAGAGTATGGAGTGGATGGGCAATTACTGGTTGCTATCATGTCTCTATACGAAAGCTCTGAGATATGTGTCCGGATAAATGGCATTAAGTCAAGACCGTTCACCGTGGGTGTTGGACTCCGCCAAGGGTGCGTACTGTCGCCCCTCTTGTCATTATCTTTATGGACTCGATAGACAGGAGCAGCCGAGGCGATGAGCATTTTTGTGTGGGTGACTGCCTGGTGGAGAGGTTGCTCTTTGCTGATGACCTTGTCCTCCTTGGGTCTTCTCGCACGAACCTTCAGCATGCACTAGACCGGTTTGCAGCCAAATGTGAAGAAGCTGGGATGATTATCAGTGTGGCTAAAACTGAGGTTCTGGTCCTTTCAAGACAGCCTGCTCAGTGCGCTCTCCATGTTAGGGGATCCTCATTAAGACAGGTGGAAAAATTCAAGTATCTCGGGATTGCATTCGCGAGTGATGGATGGCAGGAGAAAGAATTGGATGCTCGGATCGGTGCAGCAAGCGGTGTCAGATGCGAACTGTGGCGATCCGTGGTAACGAAACGCGAGCTGGGTAACAAAGCCAAGCTCTCTGTCTTCAAATCTATCTTTGTCCCCATTCTCACCTATGGTCACGAGGCTTGAGTAATGACCGAAAGAGTGCGATCGCGGGTACAAGCGGCCGAAATGAGATTTCTGAGAGGGGTGGCAGGTGTTACCCTACTAGATAGAGTGTACAGCAGCACAATAAGGGAATCTTTAGGTGTTGAGCCGCTACTTCTCCGCATTGAGAGATCTCAGTTGCGCTTGTATGGCCACGTGATACAGATGCCGCAAACTAGTCTTCCTAGGCAGTTGTTATTTTCCAAGCCGGTGGGTAAGAGACCAAGGGGTCGGCCTAGAACCAGGTGGCTAGACTACATGGAGAATCTGGGTTCGAGTCGCTTGGATATTACCAGGGAGGACATGCGCCTGATGGCGGAAGATTGCGATCGCTGGAGATCCTCCATAGGGCTGCTGCCCCCGCGACCCTAACGGATAAGCAGGTTTGAAAAGCAAGCAAGAAATCCTGAACTGATAGACATTTTTTTATCATTATTTTTGAAATCAGCACCAAAAAATACATAAAATTAAGCTATCAGCTTCCTTATATTTTTTTCATCGCAGTCCTGTGCTATCAAACCAAATGCAAAAATTTCTTGAGAATTACATTTTACACTTCAGGTCCCTGAACACCAAGAACATTAAAATTTACATTTCTAATTATAAAAACAAGACTATCACCAAAGTTTAACAATAGAATCAAAAATAAAATTGTGAATGCTATTATATCAGAAAATTTGAAAACAAAGGAATTCACCTTTTTAACTGCTACAATTTTATCTCCATCTATGGTATCTCTGGCTTTATACACAGTAGCAAACTGCAATGTAAATGAACAATTATTAGTGTACATTAAATTTAATTAAATTCATCAAAAGTTAATCTATTTGGTAGTTCAAAAAGTCGCACTTTTTTCCCTCTACTTGGGTGTAGTTGTAACGTTAATATACAGTCGAAACCCATTAATACGAACTCGGGTAATACGAAAAATTTTGCTGGCCCGTCCCCGTGAATGATATTTACATGTAAATTCATCCTCTTAATACAAACGATATTAAATATAAAATCCGGTTAATACGAAGGAAAATTTCGAAAATTTAGTGAGAAAATAATGATCAGAATAAAATTCTAATAAGTTTTCGAAGTATGCAATTTTCTAAAATAAAAATTAAATGTTTTCTGTTATCTATTACCACTGACTACTAAAGAATCGCATGTTCTTTCGGGCGTGACGAACACCACTAATCACGTGGTGTTCACTAACGCGAATCTGATTGGTTCTTTTTGAGAGCGCACTTGTTTCAAAAGAAACTGAATCACATGGCAATTCTAAACAGGAATCAATCAGTCTTCTTTGATACAGACTACACAGCTGCAGACTACACTGCATACTGCTACACCATGTCCGACGTAAGGATCTTTCACTAGAAGTGAAATTAAAAATTCTAGATGACGTTTAAAAACCAAATGCAAAAAAAGGGCAGATTGCTAAAGAATTTGAAATTCCTCCATCAACTTTGTCAATGCTAATAAAAAAACGCTGAAAAAATAAGACAGCAAGCAGAGACAAGTGGGACACTTAAAAGGAAACGGATGCGAACAGCAACACATGAGGAAATGGAAGAGGCATTGCTGAAATGGTTTCAACAAGTAAGTTTACTTTTTTCTATATTGTACACGAGATCGTTCAACAGTGTCCAGATAGAAACCAAGATGGCGGAGTCGAAAGTGATGATGATCCCGGGCAAATTCAGCACTCTGCTCCGTCAACACAGCGTGTGATTACTGTGATGGATGATATCAAATCATTTATTCTGTGTGGGGAAAACGTTCCTCCAGATATATTTACAATATACTCAAAAGTAAATAATGTTATAAGCAGAAATTTTGTAATGTCATGCAGACAGACCAAATAAGAGAGTTTTTTTTTACTGAAGGAACGGAATAAAAATGTACGTATTTTATAACAATAATTTTTCTATGCTTATTTCGAAAGTTATCAGAGTTGATGGATAATACGAATTCCGGGTAATACGAAAAAAATTTATGGCCCCGACGATTTTGTATTAACGAGTTTCAACTGTACTCAACTCTTGTTTGTAAAAATTGCAACACCATGAAGGAATCATCAGAATTAAATGAAATTTAATACACAAACAACTTGCATTAATACAAATAAATGATTAGAGTTCCAAAGCAAAAAAACAATATTAAGTGTCCAGAATTAGCATTTCGTGTAGCCACCTCGCACTGCAGTAAGTGCTGTTATACAACATGGCATGAAGTCAAACAGATTTTGAATGTGTGCCTGGGGAAGAGCATTCCATATTGTTTGTATGGTTAATTGAGACCACCACTGAATTAGAGGGGAATCACCAATAGGGCCTAAGTCCACTGAATGATGAGAGCTTTGCTCTCGAAAAGCGCTTCCAGGTTGTATTTTTCTGTTATTTTTGTTTTTGCTAGTTTCATCATTACTTTTGTTGTGGTGAAAGAGCCCTTCTTTACACTTAATTCGTATAACAATCGCTCCTCCGACTTATGGAGAGACAACTGAAATGAATTGGTGCCCTAGAACACGAACCAGAGAACCGATTTGAAAAATGTTTACTTTAACATGCATCGTCATCGGTCCTGTGTATGTGTATCAAATTTCAGCTCTCTGGCTTGTCAGGAAGTTGGTTTAATGTTGGTTACAAGATTTGATGGATACAAAAACCTACAGAAAAGCAAGTTGAATAAAAGCGTATAATAATAATAAGTGACTAAAAGCATGGAAGAAGAAAACATGGATGGAAAACTCCTTTGTTAAAAGCATGAGTTTTTTTTTCAGTGGCGCCCTCGGACGAAATGCAGTCGCATTACATTAATTAGCGAACAAACAATTAATTAATGTAATGCGATTGCATTTCGTCCGAGGGCGCCACTTAAAAAAAAACCCACGCTTTTAACAAAGGAGTTTTCCATCCATGCTTTCTTCATCCATGCTAAAAGTGATAAAAATGACTTGTTCCGAGGCCTGCGATTGTCAATCATTCACTGATGAAGGGAAGGCACCCACGAAATGTACATTTGGGTCATTAAAATATCTTATTGTGGATTTGTGGTTTCGTGTTGTAGTTTACTGATAGTGGTGTACACAATTTTTGGCGTATGTTGTTTGTATCGAATCCAATACCTTGTATGAGTACGGCTTTTCAAACAAACAGTTGTGACCGCAATGGGCCCAAAATCAACAGCACCTTGCTGTTCTTCATCACGTTGATTGCATAATGCAGATATGCCATAAACAGCATGGGGTGATGAACCATTCCTATGCAGTTCCAATGTTTTAGGGTGGTGACGATTCTGAAACCAAAATTTTTAATGCAGAACGATGGGAAATGTTGGGGTTTCCTATGCATGTAAACATTTCCCTGAAACCTCAAGCATGTTATACCCCGTTTCCACGGACTGAGAATTCTCGATTCGGGAAACTCGATTTGACAAACTAGATTTGCGGATCTAGTTTTAGAATTCCAGCCTAGTTTCACGAACTGAGTTTCTATCGCTTTTATTCGATTGCATTATGGGATTGTTTGAAGTGAGGTATGCAAATGTATTGTCGGACTGTCAACAAATATGAATGCCCAACAAAGGAGTAGAATTTTGTACGTGTCTCTACTTAAGCGTTTAAAATATCTACTGCTTACAAATCAACAAATTAGCTTTATTATCAGCATCATAATTTATATATTTTGTGTAGAATTGCAAAACTAATCACAGCTCGGCCATTTTGCAAAGTGCAACTGCGAGTGCGAGCTGCGACGCGAAACTAGTTTCGTAGCTGAAACGAGTTCTCAGAACAAGTTTGAACGAAACGAGTTTGAAACGCGGTTGGTGAAACGAGTTTCGGTTCCACGGCATTACGGATCTAGTTTCACGAACCGAACCGAAAAAAACTCGGTTCGTGGAAACGGGGCTTTAGAATACTGTTGACGATCATGTCCACCTGTTCCTTGTCAGATCACCACTCCAGGATACAACAATACCGCAAGGCTCGTTTGGTTTCATAATGCTTCCAGTAGCATGGCCAAGGATTCCATGATCAGTCTCCAGATCTTAAGCTTATGGAACATAAGAGATCGGTTAATCTTCGGTATCTGCACAATCGCGCGATAACTAAATTGAATTGTCGCGATTCCTGTAATCGGCCGGGGGGGAAACCAACTGCCCCCTGTAACTAAATAGGTTGGGGTATATATCAGTTCGTCGGAGGGGGGGGGGGGGGGTCTGGGGGGCGCAGCCCCCCATTCTTTAAAAAATAAATTGCGGTTGCGATTGTGCAGATACAGAAAATTTACCAGGAGATGTTATTGAATGGGCTGTTGTGTACAACAACCACCCACCAATTTGCAACAGTAGCGGGAGGCTATCCTCGAAGCATGCCAAGACATTTCTGTACAATCATTCAGAATACTTGTGAATACTATGTCCAACTGCATATGCTGAAGATATCTAACCGGAATATAGAATCAAGAACGGATAATGGGAGTTAACTTTGGCCACTCGGCTTTACTTTCAATTCAGCATGTTACAATACACTCAAGCTTAGGATGTTTGCAACCGTGTTTATTTTCAAAATAAATGTCGTTCATTCCTTAAATCGAACAAACAAAGAAATATTTATAACAAAAATGCTCGTGAACAATAAATTCCATAAACTTTACCTGCCCTTCGCCCAAAAATTCAATCTTTTCATATCGCCGTAACTTATCTTCCACCATTTTTAATGAATTAATAACTACACTGAAAAAACGAAATATAAAATAATTTTAAATTGTTTTTACACGTTTCTGTGCTTTTAATTAACAAAACAGGTCGATTTTACTAATATTATTCGAAATTAAACCGTAAAACTTAAAATAAAATTAAAATAAAGCTGTTTTAATTAAAAGTTACTTCTAAATATTTCGTTTCTGTTCGGCTTGTTTATAATAAAATCACCTTTTCTCGAGTGCTTCCGAAACACGCTGATGTGATCGCTGGTGATTTCAACGTAGACTACTGTTGTTGCATTGGTTTGTCTTATGCGGTGATTTAGGTTTTGTGAGTTTTTAACCGTTCTAACTGTTCATTATACTTTTATTATGTTCATTAGTCGTGCGAACATATGGTCCAAAAGTAGGCATGAAAAAATATAACACATAAGCGCTCTATTCGTCCAATAAAAGCAACTTGAATGGGCTGTGTTTACAATCAATTGTCTCCGAAGTTTAGTGTATGCGATGAACTTGCAAGCAGCAGAATTGAATATTTAATTCCCATTCCTGAGCATGAAATGGATTTCAGCGGAATATTGAAAACACGAAGAGCAATTTGGTAATGTAATAAGTTTTTCTGTGTTTACGATCCGTTTATGCATGCATGCATGTTTGGTAGGTAATTGATTTCTCAGCACGTCCCTTTTAATTATTCTTATTCCAATGCAGATTTGACTTGGTGATATATTGGTGAATATATCCATCCCGTATGGAATCGCATCTGAATAAGAATCCGCAAATCCCATGGCAAACATAAAAAAGCTGACCATCTATCGTACTATATGCGGTAGCAACAGTAAAGGGAAAAAGGAAGACGAGCAACTTGTTTACGATCGGGATAATAACGTGAAACATTGCAACAACCACGGCGGCGGCGGCGGCGACACCACTACAACTTCGGAGAGCGAGCAGGATTTGGTGGCTTCCAACAATCTCGTCGACTACCTTCGCGGTAGAGAACTAGGAAATCAAAAACTCCAGTGTCTTTGCTTAAATTTTGAATACGGAACGCGTCATCTCTT
>JAHWFO010059510.1:0-48223 GCA_023313115.1 Rhysida immarginata
GCCACTGGCACTTTGAAACGTTACTTCCGCAATGATTCCCCGACTGCTGATCAACATATTCCGAAAAATTCTGTTGATTCGTTGCCGCTGGAAATCCACGGTCATTCTCTCGGATAACCAGCAACAGTGACGGATTACACAGACAAAAAAAGACAATTGACTTGAACCTGTGAGTGAAAATGGGACTCAGTTATCTTACAAAAGGGCCCGGCGATAAATTAATCTTAGAATAATTTTTGTCAATATTTATTTCTAAATGCACAGCAAAATAAGACTAGAGGAATTTTTTTCTCGGGCTCAATCCAAGGTTAATCCATCACTGACCAGCAGTAATAGATTGTTTGCCAGGATGAATCTTCTGTGCTGGTTGCCATCTTAAAGGGTGACGATTAAATTCGTAGCCACTTTTAGGCATATTTCTCTTTTTGTACAGAGGAATAATCTGTTGTCTGTCATTCAAAACAGCTCTATTGATCTTCTTGTTGTTTAAATTTCTGGGGCTACTTTGCAAGTTGACTACGGTGAATAAGTCAATGATAGTCAGGTTGACAGAATGATTTTTTTGGTAGTTGTGTGTAAAACCTACTTTTTGGCAAGCAAATGACTTAAGCTGTTGATGCGCCTGTAATTCCAAATCAACAACTAATTAACCTGTACTATTTAATTTCATGTACATTCAAACTATATTCCATACGAATGACTACGGCGGAACAGTCTCGGATTTCAATTTTATAAAAATAAAATTCATCATTGCTAATGATTCTTGTTTTTATTGATTAGTGATGATAGTAATTACAACTTATATCATACTTGCTTGAATAATAATGTGTTTGCTATACTATTAAACAGTTATTCAAAGTAACATCGAATGCATAAATGAAAGAATTAGGATGTGTTTTCTTACCTGACTAATTTTTCCTCTGAAAGCTTCTGTGTTACTAAATCCTCCTCCCACAGTATCCTGTTCCTGGCCGAGAACGACATATCCTCTCCAGAGAGGAATTCCAACACCCGCTCCTGATCCGCGTGCTTTTTCGGTTCCATCTTTGTATGCAATCCAGCTGCCGTTAGTGCTATCCCATGTCAATGCATAGTGGTGCCAACTGTTATCACTGCAATCGAATAGTATTTGATAATAAAAATATATTATAGCTTTATTTTAAAGTCTATGCTATTTATAACTGAGATAATTATCAGAATATTTAAAGTGTTATAAAATGAGATTTTATTCCCCCCCCCCCTCCCCACTTACAGAAAATTAGTGAAACTACTACTCCACACACTATTCCGAGTCTGGATTTTCTCCAATGAGGAATGACACGCCGACGATTTTCGCCAACAACAACGGTAAATGTAGATCCATCGGACACAAAACACGTTGCCACTGGGCGTCAGTCCACTTCAATGGATGCGTGCCCACGCCAAACGCCTACTTTTCTGCAGTGTGTTTACGAACATCTTTCTTTTTGCATAATAGAGATTCAACTTACAGTTTGTGATGTAGCGGCGAACGGTATTCAACGACAAAGATTTTTGATAGAATCCTCGAGCCCATTCTGCAAATTTTGTCACTGTTGAATGTCTCTTTTTAATGCAGTGATGTCTGAAAACCCGAAGATCACGAACAGTCAGAATTGGTCTTCGTCCTTGCCCTTTACGAACGGTCGTATTTCCGCTTGTCCTGTACCTATTAATAATATTATGAACTGTAAATGAGGGAAGTCCAAGATTCCTGGCTATTTCACGCTGAGATACGATGCTTCTAAATTGTTGGATTATTCTAATGTGCCTATCTTGACCCACTACCTTAACTCGACTCATACTGTCGTGTAAATAACTGGCCGCACATTCCAGTTTGCATTTAAAGAGGGAAAAGTTATGACCTAATGTTCTCCAGAAGTTTCGAGAATATTCATGTCACTTCTATGGCTTCCAGTACGGTCTTTTCCTTCCGTCTTAACTATTATGGTGCATGTTGCCAATGGTAATTTCCTTAAAAAATTAAATACGGCCAACAAAGAGATCCACATTTATAAATTATGTATATTTTATTTAAGTCACTTCAAACGCATTTATTATTTTTAATTTTGCTAATATACGAGGGTAGCCCAGAAAGTAATGCACTACAAAATTTTTCTCCAACAATTATTTATTGAACACAATGAAACTTATGGTGTTCAATTATTTAATGAACATACGAAAGAATGGTGTTTCTTCTAAATTCCCTGTTTTTCCACATAACTTCCTGCAGCGAGACACAAGGGCATGTATGCCCTGTCGGTACCAGTACTTGTTCTGTTCACGCAGCTATGTTTTCACTGTGCGAATCATCTCTTCGTCATCCACCAGTTTGAGGACGTCGGAACACATCACTAAAAGGGTTGGAAAGTGTTACTCCATCCACTCTACAGCCCTGACCTAGCGCCCTCAGACTTTCACTTGTTTGGGCCATTGAAGAATGCCATTCGTGGAAGATACGAACGGCATTCTTCAATGGCCCAAACAAGTGAAAGTCTGTGGGCGCTAAGTCAGGGCTGTGGGGTGGATGGGGTAACACTGTCCAATCCTTTTTTGTGATGTGTTCCAATCTCCTCGAACTGGTGTGAGGGCGAGCGCTATCGTGTTGAAGCAATAAATCAGCTGGATTGTTATGGAGTCCAAGTCGCTAGAAGCGCTTCTTGAGTTTGGTTAATGTGTTCACATACGCCTCAGAGTGAACCCAGCGTGAACGTTTTTGTGTAATGAAGAGCACGGATGATTTCACCGACACTTCCTTTGCTGATTGACAGCTCCAGCGCCAACTACCGTGTGAATATGCGTCGGTCCTGACGAATGAGCGCATCAGCACGTAGCGTCTTGTCATGTGTGACAGCCGAGAATGGCCTCCCCGACCGCGGCAAATCTTGGAGTTCCGCCAAACCGCTTTCTGATGGCCTCACCCTCTGTGCCCTGCGACTAACGTACTTCTGTCGACTGCTGATGCATCATAAACTGCACATAAACGTTTGTGAATGTTTTCAACCGTTTTTGCTTCGTAGTGAGAAATTCAATGACGACACGCTGCTTGTATCGTACATCACTTACAGACGCCATGTTGTTCCATTGATGCACGTACGCTATCTGCCGGAAGGAACGGAATCTTTGCGCGCGCACTCCAAAAACTTCAAAGAATGCATATCTCAAGTTTTGCATTCGTACCATTGTTGGGGGCGGAGAAAAAAATTGCGGTGCATTATTTTCTGAGCTACTCTCGTATATTTAGTCAATCATGTTTTATTTGAATTTTTCATATTGTCCCAACTTTTATGGAAATAGGTATTGTAGATTTCTTTTCTGTTGTGGTTACGTCAGTGCCAGAACATAGCGCAAAGTGACGTGATTGGGCCTTTCTTCCTGTACCGTGAATCACAATCATTGACTGGCTATGCTCAATTGCTGTGTTCCGTCAGGGCGTATGTTTTGAAAAATCTGAGCCACAACTCCATTTGCTGATTGTTGGGCAGCGACCTTTCTTCTTCCAGTCTGGATACAGAGAAACTACCGCTGTTGCTTCTTTGGTAGTTCGGACTGGATTCGTAGCTAATCTACAGATTCTTTTTTTGCTTCTCCCTTTTATTGGAATGTTGCACTGTTTCATTATGCATACAATTCTGATCGGCCAATAGGAGGCTTACGCATTATCTTCTTCTCCTTTGGAAGAAATTACTCCGATGCCAAGAAGGTTGCTGATTATGATGTTTTCAGTTTTCCGGCTCTAAAGTTGCCATTGGTAACACTTGTGTTTTGACCTGGCTGTGATATTGACTGCTAATATTCCTTATTCATCAACATTGCATAGATCTTTAGATCGCACTTTTACTTCTTTAGGAGAAACTTGATTCAAGTCTGCGCAAAATGCCATGCAATCTTATGATTTTATTCTTCTTTACCTTTACGGATTTTATTCTTCTTTTTCCTGAAAATTTTATTTACTATAGAGTGATAACCTCTAAACGCAAAGACAAGGTAGATTAATGGTTGTCATTTTCTTATTTTTCTGTGAAAAACTTGTATATATGTCATGTGCTTTAAGGAAAAATCTATATATAAATACGGCAACACAATTTTTGTTATGCACTTTTACCTGTGTTAACGTGGACGAATACGCATGAAACTTATATGGTTGGAAAGTTTGTGTGCTCTAGATGTGCACAATATATATTTTTTTACGTATTTGTTCACGTTAACACAGGTAAAAAGCGTTTCAAAAAGGTAGCATTAAGGGTTAGGTTGTGCACCATATTTGTCAACGCATGTAGCATTGCCTTTTTATTGGCTTTTTTTAAATAATAAATATCAAATTAACTCAAATCATTGTTGATGTTCATTTGAAAGCATTAGAAAACCGTATAACAAATACTTTGCAGCTTTTGAAAGTCAACAAACTGATTTCAGAACCTGAAGGTCCCCAAGTATAATATAGTATCTTTAATGTACCTATATATTATTCCATAGAAACAACTGCTTAAAAATTGTTATTAACCAACTATTCAAAATATTTCTATAATCAGTAGATAAGCATTTTATGTATTTTTCGTCGTTTTCTAAGCTATTTTAAGGTTTTTTCATACACTTTGAAAGAAATATTTTTAGTTAAAAATAAAATAAATACCAATTTTGAAGTTTTTGATTTTTATTTATTTTTTAAAAACTTTGTTAACACTCTTTCTTTAGTAACAAAAAAGTTATCGATTTTTGCCTTTGGGATGGGAGGGGGGGGGGACGCAGAGATAGGGAGGGTCAATTTAGCTTAAATATAAGTATTATATTTAGATAATAATTCGATAGATATATAAAAAGATACTTTTAGATTGCTTTAAATATTATTACGAGAAATTTTCAGTTATCATTGCGGTGAAATGAATCGGGAGTGTCAGAAATGTCGTGCAAAGCATTTTGGATATTTATTGTGTTATCTATTTTTCATTCTTCAAAGTTTATTAATATGCAAGATTGAGGCTAGAGCAATTACACATATATTTTTTTTCTCAGAAATGTGATCGAATTTCGATCACTGGGGGATCCTGGTAAGTAATAAATAAATAACTAAATAAAAATTAAATAAATAATAAATTAATCAAAAATTAAATAATAAATCTTCTATATATATAAAGAAGGATGTTTGTGGGTCTGTTTGTTTGTATGTTTTTTATACATATCTACACTTTTATTCCGATCTTGATGAAATTTCGCATACATGACCTTCAAAGCATGAGGAAGGTCACTGTCTACCTCAGATTTCGAAAAAATAATAATTATCGATAAAAAATCGATATTCATGGTTATGGCAGGGCATATTAATGAGAAATATTGCATGACCAACAATGCAAGACAAATTTTTTGCAACAATGGTATCAACACGCAATTCACAAACACTCTGCACGGACCAACAATATATATCTCATGACCAACAATGCAAATCAAAGTTTGTGCAACAATAGGTATCAACAATGGTTTCAACACGCAATTCACCAATAACAATGAGCACAGAATAATGATGTAATGTTAAAGCAATCTTTCCAAGAATTATAACAATGAACATTAAATGATGATGTAATATGGATAAGTTTCAATTTGTAACAATGCATAGAATTCCTGTTATTCAGGCTTTTCTTAGAAAAGAGAGTTCTTAGTACTTAACAATTTCTTGAAAATCTTTAAAAATGATCAGTAACTGGAGATAATGGAGAGTTAGCAGACTATTGAGAAAGAGTGGAAAGACGACAGAGGAAGCACTCCTTTAGTTCCGTGATGTATTGAGCAAATGGGAAGCAAGTAAATAGAAGAATCGGCGACCGCTAGACTGCACAAAGTGATGAATGGCCAAGTTTTGCTTCAACACATCGAGAGAAGAGTGGAAATTGCAACAACACTAAGTATACATCTGAGGTAAGATTACGTGAGTAAGAAATTATTTAGACTAGCAGTGGCATCCTTGGAGAGGTCCAGCCATTGTGAGCCTTTAAAAAGATTTTTTTCGAATTTTCATTAAGAATTTTTACTGTATTAATTCTAAGCATTTTCATGTGTTTATTTTTAAGATATTGCAAAATTTAATTTAATTTTTTGAGATTGTTCTGTTTACATCCAAGTGTAATTATCCCGGGCAACGCCGGGTACCTTTGCTAGTAATCAATAAAGAAGGTGACATTTCAGATAGAGTCTATCCTTTGTCAAAGTAAGGATAGTTCTCTAAATCAAGGAGAATATTAGAGAACTACCCTGAAGGACAATAGACAATTGATCAGTGAAGTGGAAATAAAAGACGCGAGTGGTCCAGGAACCTAGCTCACTTTGCACGTTCGCCCAAAAAGTAAACCAGACGATGTACACTGAGTTGGAAAAGAAGCCTGATAAACCTTTTAAGTCATCCAGAAAGGAAGTCCCTACAAGGCTTGGGGGGTCGGATTGTATATTGACGAATAGAGAGCCCAATCAACATGATCTAAAAGATCCAGTAGTTGGGGAAGATGACCTTGCTTATGTCATCAAAACAGACATCAGGATATGATGGGGTCTTCGAAACCTGAGGGGACCATTAACAACCAGTAAGTGATCCAGAATACCGGAGACCAGAGTATTTTCATGTTTTTCCATCTTAGGCAGCATGTTCATCAGAAGTGCCTGGATATAGGTACCAATGTGGGACATACCTAGATCAGCGTAGATAAAGTGTTTGTTGGCAACTCTTATGTTAAGATGGGCAATGGATCGGAGAGCAACATTTTGGAAGGTTTGAAGATCCTTCCACCTTGATTTGCAAATAGTAGCCCAAGCAGGCATACCGTGAAGCAAAATGGAACGTATTACTACCTCGTACAACGATAGTTTGTTATCCACTCCAAGAGCGCTATTTCGCCTCAGGAGCGCGATCAAGCTGAACGCCGCTTCCTTGGAGCGCATATTGAATTTGCCTCGTGCCATTTGAACTTGGAGTCAATCATAACACCAAAATACTTATAATTTTTTATCCACTCAAGCAAGAGTGACCTTGGAGGATTTTTGCGTTTGCGAGTGATAAACATGACTTTACAATTTTTGACATTCAGCTGTAATCGCCACTTAGTGAACCAGCTCTCACACAGATGCAGAGCTTTCTGCAGTCGACTGATGACGTGGGCAGGGTTACGTACCCAAGTCATGATAGCTCAGTCGTCCGCAAACAAGTAGAGATTGCATTTTGCAAAGTTGGGAAAGTCATGAATAAAGAAGTTGAACAAGGCTAGACCCAAGACAGAGCCTTGGGGAAAACCAGCTTTTCTATCAGAGTCACAAACCTTGACAAGAAAGGTCCTATTTGTCAGGAAGGAGAGAATCAAAGCAATTAGGTCATCAGGGAACCCTCAAGAAATCATCTTGAAAATGAGACTATCATGCCAGACTTGTTCAAATGCCTTTTGAACGTCGAGGAATACGAGACCACCAAACATGGAAAGATTAAGAGGACCGCTTAGATCAGAAACTAGCCTCCATACCTGTAACTAGCAAGAGTGACTTGATCGAAAACCAAATTGCTCCTTAAGAATAAGGTTGTTTGCCTCGCAGAAGTCGTTGAACCTCTTAAGAATATTATGCTCAAAGACCTTGTAAAGCATGGGCAACAAGCTAATGGGCCTATAACTGGCAGGAAGAGCAGGATCAAGTCCAGATTGGAAATGGTGAGGATGACTGTCCTTCCGAGCACTTGGCAAATGTCCGATATGCCAGCAGTCATTCATGACCTTGGTGATGCAGCGAATGACACTGTGGGAAGATTCTTGAGAGTACAGTTGGTGATGGTGTCGATACCAGCTGGCTTCTTACGTTTCAGGTGCTTAATGATGCTCACAATCTCAGTGATGTCAGTGATATTTGGAGAGGTAAGATCTCGTTGAGTAAGGCCAAACTTATCACATATGTCCTTAACTTCGCGGGTAATATTAATCAGACAGTCCTCCTGTGGCGTAGTGAATTCAGTTTTCAATGAATCAGAGCTAAGTTGGGCCTTGTCCTGGTCGCTGGTAGCAAAATCGCCATATTCTGTAAGCATAGGTGGGAGATCAATGGCTCTGTTGTTCTTAAGAGCCCTGACTGCTCTGTTGCTCTTAAGAGCCCTGACAACTCCAAAGAGAGTTTATCATTCTACCTTTGATTCCGTAATTCCTTAATTTGCTCACAGACGTTGCGGGAATGTCTGTTGTACTTGGCTTTGAAATGATGAAATTTGGTACGCTGCCACAATCTTCTGAAGGTGTATTTTTCATAGATGAGATGCCTGATGGAGGGAGGAAGTGTCATATGGTCTGGCCGCTTGCAGTCAGCAGGAGAAGCACTGGCATTAGTAGCCATAACAATGGAATGAGTAAAGTTTTTGATATTCTTGTCAATGTCACTGCTGCTGGCAGGATCCCAGTAAGGAATGCTACAGTCACTGAGAAGTTCTCTAAAAAACTTCCATTCCTGCTTGTAACGAAGATATATCTTCAGATCGATATTAATCCCCTCAAAATTAAGAGGCAACAGGAAGGCGATCAGAAGATAAGGCATTTATTGTAAAGATATTATAAGGTTTGAAAAAGCCCTTGAAGATAGCAATATCAAGCACATCACTTACGGGTGAGTGATCACAAGAGTATGTGTCTTCAAGTGGACCGATGACAGAAGTGTCAACCTGATCTAACATGTACCTATAAAGCACTGAGCCACTTTGGTTAGAACGTCTGGAATTCCAGTGCAGGTATTTGGCATTTAAATCACCCGCCATAATAATTGGAGTGTGCCCAGGCAATAAGTTCATCCAGATCGACAATCGACAATCGAACAGTGAAGTGTACATGTGGTCAGGTGGGCCGTAAGCAGTGCTTACACGATTCTCACCCTTCCGGAATAAATTCCACATGAAATACACTGAAATAGGTAAGAAGCCTGACTAACCCAAAGAGGTCTTCCACATTATGATAATAAAAAACAAAAAAAGATTGACAATTGTCAGAAGACTGGGAGAGGGGGAGGGTGGTATTACATCTTCAATAATCCGGGAAGGAAACGTTGTCAATGTCTTCGAAGTTGACATCAAGAATATGCCTCGGATTTCTCTACTTTGTATGCCACTTCATTTCCATCCGGTTCTTCAGTATTCCAGCCACCAGGTCATTGTCATGGCTCTTCATCGTCTGCACCATGTTCATCAGGAGATCTTGGACACACTTTCCGATATGAGTCATGTTCAGATCCGAGTGGATGTAATGATTTTTTACGGACCTCCTTCTAAGTTGCGCAATGGTCCTCAGGGTAACATTCTGGTACGACTGGAGTTCACTCCATCTGCTTCCTACTAATTTTACTACGGCGCTCAGAGTCGGCAAGTTTAACCTCGGTTGGGAGGAAGGGCTGCATGACTAATGGTAAGGGACAGCGGAAAATATGTGATAGGATTCGTCATACATAATCAAAATGACAGAAACACTAAGAAGAGACTAGGAATGAAACAGTCGAAGCCCGCATATAAGAGCACAGGATAGAAAGCACCTACCTGACGGCGCTCCCACAAGCAGGTTCGACTTCACCCAAAGAATACAGGGCTTGACATAAAATGAACATAAAGGAGGAAAAATATGAACGAATTTAGAAAAAACATTAAAATAGAAGAAGTAATTAGGAAAGCTGAACACAAAGAATAAGGGGAAAAAACTGATAAGAATGATAGGCGAGGGGAGGGAAAATTATAGAAAGAAATAGATAAGGGCCTAGAATAGCCTGCGACAAATAGGGAATAGCTGGAATGGGAGTGGAATATGGAAAAGATAATGAAGAAATGGTGCCTTTGCTAAGGTTAAGGAAATGCCATTACGGGTTAAGGAATTGAATTTTCAATTAAGAAAAGACTCGAATTGCTTTCTTTATTTTTTGTTATGGAAGTTATTGCGAAGAATATACAGGCTGACGCTTTAAAGAGTGACCAGGGGAATTAAAGTGTCTAGCGACAGGGGTGCCAGCATTGCTATGGATGTCGAACTTATGTCTGGCGAATCTGGCACGAATGGTTTTACCAAATTCACTGACATACTGCTTCTGACACACTTTGCAATGCAAGAGGCATATTAGGTTGTGAGAAGTGCAGGTCAGGTTCTGATTAACCTTGAGGATAAAGGAGGAAGCAATGCTGGAAATGGAGGTGGCAGGGTTAAGGAAATGGCAAACGCCACATCTTTTTTCATTGCAAGGTGCACGACCCCTGGTGGAAGCGCGTGGTTTAGTGCTTTAAGAAACCAAGACAGGACGGTGTAGAGTAAATAAAGTAAAGTCCTGGGCGACGCCAGATAAACAGCTAGTCACATATAAATATGAATTGTATTAATTAATACTATTTGTTTCAATAAGTAATCTTTAGGCTTCTTTGATGTAGATTTCACTGGCGTAAGAATCTTTGCAGCCAGAAATATGATTCGTTAACTGAAATATCATTGGGTTCCTGACCTCTTGGGTTAATGGTAGACGCACGGCGATAGCGAAGACCAGAAAACTGCGTCAAAAATGGGTGCTGAAGAAACTTCGCTGACGCTGCTATGGGGAAGAATTTAGGCTATATCATTTTTCATAGAAGACACTGGATAAAGGATTGTACTATATTTCTTAAGGCATTTTTAATGCTAATATATGAGGAAAATACAGTTTCAATTGAATATTTTTAAAATTCGATTTTTAAAGATTTATAAAAATTCAATATCAAATAAAACTTGTTAAAATTAGTTTAAGTGCCAGATGGATTTTCTTAAAAAAATTCGTAAAAAATACTGCTTTTTAACATCAATTTGCTTAGCTACATAATTCAGTAATTCCATACGAATGTTTAGCCTGTCATTTTTTAAATTTCGAAGGTATCACGTGCAAATTCTGCACGTTTGCAGAATAGCGCAGTGGAAAGAGATAAAGTACGTGACAGTGGACGGATAAATTTTTAATGAATAAAGCAAATGGCAACACAAATTAAAAACAATAATCAATAATTCAAACAAATGATCAATACTTAACTTAGCTAAACTTCTAGCTACTTAATAGTATATGTCACATGTAAAATAAAGAGGGCTATGCCTAATCCAAAACGAATAAGTGGACTTACGTCATATATTCACAATACTCGACCCCCAAGTCATGGAATGAAAACAAAAATGAATTAAGCTTCGAGGATAACAACAATACAATCGGTATAAATACGGCTCACTTAGCAAAACACTATAAGACACTTGAGCCTACGTAAACAGTAAGTAGTGCAATAAATGGTGTACTGAATACCAAAACTGAAATGTCAACAACTCAATCTAACCGAGCTAAACATTACATAAACAAGCATATCAATACATATACATATACTTCTATATTAAAATAGAGACACAATTTTCCCAAAGTATTCAAATATCAAATCCACATTATGTAAGTAAGCTATGTTCTGAAGAGCAAAATACCTAATCTCACAATATCAAACAATTGAACTTAAATTTACGAACATAAAGTCTGCGACCTTGCGCGACAACTTAACAATTGACATATAAATCAACTCGAACATTCACAGCAATAAATAAATGTCCACTCTTTAAAGTTCATTGACCTATGACACGCGATAACATCACGGTCTTACACTAAACAACAAATGTCCGACTTATAAAATGAAGGAACTTTCTTTAAAATTATCATATAAGTTTAAAAAAAGATTCTATATTTTGTAAATAATGTTCAAACTGTTTTAAGATTTCATCTGCCTCATCCATAGCAATTTTGGAAGATTTAACTGTTAACCGCTATAGATTACTATGTAAATCAAAATTGAAATTGGGCGTGTAGAGTGTTTGCTGCTGCGGAGGCCGGATTTTCACCTGCGGCCCCAAAGGAATACCAATTCGAATATCATCGAACGATTTTTTTTGCATGTATTTAATTCATTCTAAATACTGAATTTAGTTCTATTTGGTCTATGTATCTTTTAATAGTCTCTATGCTGCTGATAATTGTTGACCCTAAACAACTTTTTGTCATTTCTGACCAATTTCATTACTTCTATGGCATTTCGATAGATATGAATTAACATGTATCCTTCGAACGATTATTATGGAGCATAATGCGGTACGCTTGTTGATTTGAAGAGTCGAGTTGATGTATGCTTTGTTATCGGTTATGTTGTAAACTGTCACCCGAGACTGAGTACCTTTCACGAATTTATTTTGATTCAAATTAAGTTAATAAAACCCAACTCGTAACTCCGAATAGATTAGCAGTCTTCCATTCCTTTCTCGAATTAACCAACTGGAATTTACTTTTTAGCCCAGAAGTTGATATTAACACCCTTTTTGAGAAATTTCTAACTCAAATTTTCAGCGGCTTTAACAGATACCTGCCAACTTTACCATATTCTTCCAGCAATACAAAAACCTCCTTCCGGAAGCCCTGGATGACCCCTAATATCTTGTCGCTTATTTTACACAAGAACGCATTATATCGTAAGTACAGGCATACTCCCAATGATTACAATAAATTAAGATTCCGTTCTTTCTCCACTCCACACGCCTTATCATTAAACAAGCTAAATCAAATTATTTGATCGATTTTTTCAAAAAGTTTCTAATAACAAGTTAAAATGGAAAGCTATAAAAAATCTTATCCACGGTGCTTCCCCTTTAACTTTACCATTCTCTGATCCCTCCAAAATCAACCCTACTTTGCTAACTAACTTTTTGGAAACACTACTTCCTCCTGCGCCCTTACAGCCCTCACCTCGGTTACAATACCCATTGTCTGTTCCAACAGTATCAACCTCTTTTTTTGTTGACCCAACCTCCCCGGAAGAAGTGTCCACAATAATTAATCGGCTCAAACCCTCCAAATGTCCCGACTCCCTTGGCATTTGTCCCAACATTTTAATTCAAGCTCACTCCGGATTTGCTATTTCATTGACACTACTCTTTAATATCTCCCTTACCCAAGGTAAATTCCCTTCCTGCCTCCGCACCACTAAAATCACACCTATATTTAAAAAGGGAGACTCCTCTAAGTTCACAAACTATCGCCCAATTTCTATCCTTCCCTCCTTTGCTAAAGCTTTTGAGAGCCTTATCTACTCCCGTTTATCCTCCTATATCTTTTCGAATAATCTTCTCTCTTCCTCCCAGCACGGTTTCACGCCTAAACGAAGCACCACCATAGCCTTATAGAATACATCGTCTCCAACATGGCTAACAATAAATTTGTAATCTCTCTTTTTATAGACTTCTCAAAAGCATTTGACTCTGTACCTCACAAATTACTCTTACATAAACTTTGCCATTTTTTCAATATACGCGGACCCCCACTCGACTGGCTCTCAAGTTATCTTACAAATAGGCAATACACCCTTAGCCTTTACAATAAAACATCCTCAACAATTACCCGCAATATAGGTGTCCCCAAAGGATCCATTCTATCCCCACTTTTGTTCATTCTATTTATAAACGATCTTCCCATTGCGCTTTCCCCACTCCCCTCTATATTATACGCTGATGATGTTACTATATCTTTTGCTGACACCTCACTTAGTTCAATTCAAGACACATTTAATTCAATTTTAGAAAAACTCCTATTCTGGAACACAACCAATCATCTGTCCCTTAATCTAGACAAAACCTTATATATAATATTCCATCAAAACAATAAAAAATTTGATTCCAGCAAATTCTTTCTACTTTACAATTCTCAGCAGATTACTCAGTCTAATTCTTTCAAATATTTGGGCATACATTTAACTCGTAATCTTTTCTGGGATACCCATATTAACGCTCTTGCCCGCACACTGAATCAACGCTTAGGCCTTTTCTCCCGCCTTCATTTTCTTCCCCCAAAAATTCTCCTTCTTTACAACACCATGATTCACTCCTCACTATCTTATGGTATCCTATTTTGGGGTGCAACCACTAAACTTAACATTCTACGCCTATTTAGACTACAAAAATGGTTCGTCCGCATTTTACTCAAACTTCATAAGCCAGCCCCAGTTTCTCACCTTTTCAAAATTTTAGGAATATCTCCAATACATCAACTATACCCCATGAACCTAGCAATTTTCGTTTTTAAAGCGCTCAACAATAATATTGTAACCTCCCTTCCGCATTCACCGTTTATAACAAACAATGCCCCTCCCTACAACACCCGCCAAGCTGACTCTGTCCAAAAGCCATTCATAAAGCCCAACTATCAACTTAAATGTGTTTCCATTTCAGGCAGAAAACTTTGGTCCTCCATACCCTTAAGCCTCCGCATCCTAACGAATTTCACAACATTTAAATCTCGCATAAAGAATCATTTCTCCACTCTCCACAATAATTAACTAATTTCCTATCACACAAGACCTGTCCTCTCATATAAAATTGTAATCACCTATTGTTGTACACAATATCTTTATCCCCATCCTGGGACCCACCTTGTCGGCCCCTGGCCATACTGGCCCAGGATGGATGATTGTACTTTTCCATAGATTAAAATAAATAAATAAATAAATAAATAACTTGTTTAAAATAGTTCAGCATGAATAATTAAGGGCACTAATAAAAATAAATTATGAAACCCCTTATCGGAGACGCTAAAGCCGAGTGCGGCTCGCGGCAAGAGATCTCTGTCTGGCGCACGCTCGCAAGGCAGTCGTCGTCGGCTGACGGGAGGGCTAGGGCACTAGGTGTGCTTGTAGAGTCGTTCGCCAACGTCGAGTTATCGAGTATTGAAGTGGCTAGTAGCTCTGTTTCCTCTTCCTCTACCGCCAGAGGGCGAGCTGAGGCAGTGGCGTTGGCTGCAGATTCTGGCTTACCTGAAGCGGCTGTGGCGTCGTACGTTTGTGAGCTCTCAGCGAGTCGGGGCTTTTGCTCTCAGTATTTGCCAGACTCTCAGTCTGCTCGGCCAATGGTCCACTGCTGCCGGGCACTACTTCGCTGCGTCCTAGTGGTTTCTCCTTAGGGCCCAGAATTACGTCTGAATGAGCTTTCGTTAAGCGTGGCGGCGAAGCGCTTGGCTGTCGGCGTGCTCGTTGTATTCGCGCAGAGTTCCTTCCGCAGAGTGAGTCACTGCAGGTAGGATTAATAAAAGTTCTGTTAGAATAATGCTTAACAAAGTCACTTGCTTGGGCAAAGGGTCGAGAGCACTGGTTTTGCAATCCTTAGATGGGCGTCTTAATTTGTTCCGGGCTCTGCAAACTCGAGACTCCCACGCTGGAAACGCTCACGTTCCTGGTTCTTTTGCTGAAGTCCCGGTATCTCCGTCGTCGGTCTCGTATTCCTTGGCTTGCGGAAATTTCCTCATTATGAAATTTCCTCATCATCGGCTTTCGTTCTCGTTCTTCCATGTGCCCTTTCTGCTCCATTCCTTCATTCTCGCTATCGTAACTCGTCTCCCCTTCCGAAACTCTTTCCTTCCCTTTTCACTCCTACGCTCACTTCCAGCAATGAACGTCTTGATTCGCTCCTTCCGCCTTGTCTGAACCTTCTATTCTCTTCCCGGGGTGGCAGGGGACTCGCTCTCTTCTTTTTCTCATATCACCTTCTGTTACTTCTTCCTCTCCCTTTTTCTTGTCTTTGGGTAGATCGTCGAATTTTTTTCTTTTTTTCAATTCTGACACCATCCCCGCCACAAACATGCAACGAGAATTTCTATTCTTTGTTTGCGATCTTTCTCTGCAGCATCCTGGGAATGATTTGTCTCTTTTCGCACGCTTGTCTGCTATCTCCGTTGGGCTTGGCTCTGGCTGCGTTGGCGAGCGTGTGACTACCAATTGGCCTTTATGGCGTTTTCTTCTTCGTATCGCCATTTCTTTTCTTTCTCGATTCTGAAACAAGCAAATTTCGTTATTATTCATAAACGTATTCTTCCCACTAATTTTCTTCTTACGGCACCAATCTCTTTGATTATTTAGTTTCTGCAAATATTTCTTAGCATAAAATATTTTCGTACTATATTTATGTTCCCCGATACCAGCTTCTTCTTTACTAACAAGCCCTTTCTTGTGCTTAACCTTCTTATCATGGCTTCCGAGCCCTTCTTCAAATTCGCTGGTTCTAGGGCTGCCGGGTTCTTCTATTCCTGCCTCCAAGTTACTTACTTTTTCCTGTACTTACAGTATTAATTCTAACAGCTAGCTTATTTTCTTATCTTGCTCCTTTATACGGTTTTCCAATTTATTCAGTTGGACCTCTTGTTTTTTCGTAATCTGATCCCAAACATTTATTCTTCGATAATAGTTTTCCATTGGCCTAGATCGAGGTTCATATTCTTCTGTCCACCATCTATTGTCCTTGTGGTTTCTTATTATTGGCTTCCTTGTGGTTTCTATTAACCTCCTCCTTTAATTCGGGTGTCACATTACCCTTGGCCGCAAAGTTTTTAACTGTCTGTTGTCTTTCGGTTCTAAGCAGGAGATCGTTGGCTTCTAGGGCTTCTTGCCCGTTACGGTGCTTCATGATACCTCCAACAAAGACTTCTAAATTGCCTATTAAAGTCATCTCTGATTTATTTCTATTTTCCGAATAAATCTTTGTTCCGTAACAATTTTCCTGGTCACTAGTAATATTTATCACGTTTATATAAGCTAATTTAACAGCAGCAAATATTGGCCCGTCTTCTCTAAAAATTTCGAGTAATTTAACCTCTTTTACTACGAAGCTTTTCTGTAAGTCTGGATCTCTTATATCTTCAGGATCCTTTGACATTTTTAGTCGCTTTAACTCTACGATTTCTTGTACGTTACATTCTATAATTTTCTTTGTTTTTCTCCGCACAGCATTATCTAGTATTTCCTGTAGCTTCGGTGAAAAACTTCCATTTTTGCTCCATCTCTCAGGTATTTCGCTTGCTACTTCTGCCAAAAAGTTTCGTAGCATACATCGATTTATCATTCCCCATTCGTGAGCTACCGATAGAGTAACCGATTGCTTAATCGCACATCTTAGACCGCTGTCCTTTATTATAATCTTTAAATTCACAATTTCTTCAATTAACTACCTTTCCTGATTTATTTCTTCTTCTTTATCCGGTTTACTACATTTCATTTTCTCGAGGTTATCGTCCTTTCCTTTCTTAGTCACGCCCTCATTTTCTATTGTCACGTGCCCACAAGCGACCTCCATACTATCATAGTTCTCATTTCTTTTCTTTATCGTCGGCCCTTCTAACTGTATTATCATAATTTCTATCTTCCTTAGCTTCTATTACGTCCGTTACGGATTTCTTTTCGTTCTTACGCTCTTTCTTTTTACTTCGATTCCCTGAATCATGTATAACTTTATCATCATTGTTTTCTTGTATTAACCTAACCTTATTTCCACAGTGATTTTCTAAGTTAAGCACTTTATCAGCGTCATCAATATTAACCGTCCTTCTCCCTCTTATTGAAATGAGATCTTTCTCTTTCTCTTTAAATTTCGTCCCGCACTCTTCTACCATAATGTCCGCCCGTTCTTTAACTGAAGATTTTCTCTTAATCTTATCGTTAATACGGCCTTGTTCCTCTTCTTTTAGGATTTGCAAATATTTTTTTATACCTACTAACTCTTCATTCTCTTCTAATAACTTTTCAGTCTGCTTCATAACGGCCTTTAAATTTTTCAATTTTCTCACTCTTATTTTAATCTGCACGCTTTCCTCGATGCTATTAAAATAGGCCTCTATTTTTTCTTTTTCATTCCAACTTTTAACATTATTTGCAACCTTTAAAAATGTCTCATTATAATCCGTTATGGGCTTCAAACTTTCCCTATTAAAGTGTTCTTTGGTTAGCCACTCTTTTAGGTTTTCCTCCTCCATTCTTATAAGCTAATTTCTCACCACTCGATGAACTTCTTTTTTCCTGTCCCACTTCCACCTGTAGACTTCTTTTACGGGATCCTAACTCCGCGTTCTCTCTCTTCACTTCTTTTGAAGAATTCGTAGCTCCGCTTTCCCTCTGGAAGTTTGCTTTACAGGATACACCTTGCTCTCTCTTGAAGACGAGCACGCTGGGCAACTAAGAAGAACAATTTATGCATATAAGAATGAAATTGTGAATACTTTTCCAAAAATAGGGCAAAATTTCCTTCCTGCTGCAGCAGAATTTTTGATACGATTTTTGTTTCGTCTTTAATTTTTCGTTGGATCGTTTATTAGCACCTCACCCTCTCCTTCTGCTTCGAAGATCGGTCATACTTCAAATCCATCACATGCAAAAAGAAAATTCATTCTTTAGCAAAGCTCGTGGAAGCACTTATAAATGTATTTTTTGTTATCCGTGGCGTAGCACATCTTGCTTCCCAAACAACTCCCCTCTCTTTCACCACTTTATTTTGATTAATGAACTGGATTGAGGATATTAACAAAACAAATAGCAATCTTCAATTAATTCAGAAATGGTATGCTATCACACAATAAAAGATATGTATTGGAAAACGTCAATGTTGAAAGTGTCCGTATCGGGATGCGAGCTTCAATGCTCAGTTGTCGGAATTGCCAATGGCGACGGGTTCCTTGAGGGCTTGTCACCGCTGTCACAGTAGGCGGCGACCCTGGAGGGTTTGGATGAGCGTTGCCCAATACTATAAACAGACGAAATAAAAGCAAATATTATTTTAACCAGCTTGATAATGAAGAGGAATGAAACGAATCCAACTCTTTACTGAGAACAGTTCGAAAAGTAGGAAGGGAGATAAGATTCACACTTAACAGTTTAAAATAGTTCAACATGAATACTAAAGGCCACTAATAAAAATAAATTATGATCCCTCTTATTGGAGACGCTAAAGCCGAGCGCAGCTTGCGGCAGGAGATCTCTGCCCGGAGCGCGCTCGCAAGGCAGTCGTCGTCCATTGGCGGGAGGGCTGGGGCGCTCGGTGTGCTCGTTGCGTGGTTCGCCGACGTCGAGATATCGAGTATTGGATTGGCTGTGGCATCGTATTGAGCTGTAGGCGACGTCGTCGTGGCTCGTCGGCGAGTCGGGGCTTTCGCTCTCGTTATTTGCCAAACTGTTGGTGCGCTCGGGCAATGGTCCACTATTGCCGGGCACTCCTTAGGGCCCAGAATTACGTCTGAATGAGCTTTCTGGCGGCGAGGCGCTAGGCTAACGGCGTGCTCGTCGTATCCGCGCAGAGTTCCTTCCACAAAGCGAGTCACTGCGGGTAGGATTAATAAGAGTTCTGTTAGAATAATGCTTAACAAAGTCACTTGCCTGGGCAAAGGGTCGAGAGCAATGGTTTTGCAATCCTTGGATGGGCGTCCTAATTTGTTCCGAGCTCGGCAAACTCGAGACTCAGACGCTGGAAACGCTCACGTTCCTTTTTCTCTTGCTAAAGTCCCGGTATCTCCGTCGTCCGTCTCATATTCCTTGGCTTGCGGAAATTTCCTCAGTACGACAGACCCGACGAAACTCCTTTCTTGGTTCCTGTCGTCGGCTTTCGTTCTTGTTCTTCCATGTGCCCTTTCGGCTCCATTCCTTCGTTCTCGCTATCGTAACTTGTCTCCCCTTCCGAAACTCTTTCCTTCCCTTTTAACTCCTACGCTTTTGCATATTCCTCACTTCCACCTATGAACGTCTTGGTTCGCTCTTTTCTCCTTGTCTGAACCTTCTATTCTCTTCCTGGGGTGGCAGGGGACTCGCTTTCTTCTTTTTCTCATATCTTCTTCTGTTACTTCTTCCCCTCCCTTTTTCTTGTTTTCGGGTTAGATCGTCGATTTTTTTCTTTTATTTTCTTTTTCAATTCGGCGATCTGACACTACCGTTCTTATGTACCCAAACCTACTAGAAGGGGAAGGTTCTACACTGTTCAGGGGTTCCAAACACACATATAGTTTTAACATTTGTTAGAGAGCTAAAGAGAGACACGTGTATCTCTTTGCCTCCTCGAGAGAGACTGGCCTATCTATATCGTACTATTATACTCATTTCCTGCTCATTGTTAATAATTCTTGTAAACGAATGTTCTATTGTCAAAGAACAGAACTTTCTATCATTGCATCATCTTGAAAATATTGTTTCATCATCGCCACATCTGTTTTTATGGCAACAATATTTCCCCAGCCTTGATGTAGAAATATATGGTAACAATAATTTCGACGAAACAGCTTACTTCCTGGGTGGCAGTGGATGCACATGATCGTTTGTGGCTGGCTGCACTCCAATCCCAACATTCTGAGTGGGGTTATTCCTTACTTGATAATCTCTTATTGCATTTGCACTCTGCTTTCAATATCTTGAAGCAAAACCTAGCTATTCATCACTTTGAGTGATCTAGCAGTTGCCGTTTCTGCCCGCGTTGGTCGGGATAATTTCCCACGTCGGTAAACAGAACACCCTCAAGAAGTGAAATGCTAACTCAAATTAGTTTTCAGTAATTCTACAATTTCCTGTTGTAGACGAAGCTCCCACTGTTCATATGTTTCCGTCCCGGGATAAAATGTATCCAATTTTGTCTTGTTTGGCCAATACTCATTCATTTCTTCGGTGGTATTTCGATATGTATGAATTAACATGTATCCTTCCAACGATTATTATAGAGCATAGTACAGTATGCTTGTTGATTTGAAGAGTCGTGTTGATGTATGCTTTGTTATCGGTTATGTTGTCAACTGTTGCTCAAGCGAAGGGACTTCTTCCTCTATCGCCTTTCAACTCTTTTTCAATAGTATCCTAACTCTCTATTATTTCCAGTTATTGATCATTTTAAAAAATTTTCAAAAAATGGTTAAATTCTAATAACTGTCTGTCCTATGTAGTTTCAAATTCAAATTTTCTTTTATAATACGAAGCTTCTCAGAAGTGGGGTGGAATCTTCAATCTTAATGAATCTACTTATATTTGTCAGATCGTTTTCCTCGGGCAAAGTGATCGTCGACTGAGGGAAATAATCCGACAAAGACTTCCCGAGGTAAGCAACGGCCATTGGGGTCAGTAAAAAGAAGACTTCGCGACGTAAGCAACGACGATCGGGGTCAGTAAAGAGGATGGCGGAAAAAGTAGCATTATCAACTCTACTGCTAGGCAGCATAATCGACAGGACAGAACTTTCGAGAAGCGAGCTGTTCGTCTCCCATTCGCACCGCATAATAGAATAAATAATGAGTTAATTATCGGGGTGAATAAAAAGGGCAGGCGAACAGCAAAGAATCAGAGAGACTATCGGGACCGACCCAGGAGGAATAAAAGACGAGTTGAAGACAGTGTAGAAGAATTGTGCTCTCGATAGTGTGAATCAGTGAATTTTGGAATATGAATTTTTCACACAGCATAAAACATACGAGTGACTTTGTGCAAGTAAGTGAGTCGAGGATGCTCTCTCGGCATCGAAATGTGGCAGACCACGTTGTGGCTGCTGATTACGTTAAGGTTGGTCAAACTGCCATCCACCTGTGTTATGCCGAACCCGGATTTCTGCCAATTCTCATCCGGGGTGCTTCACCGCTGATTAAAGAAAAGTACCTGAAGAATACATGACCAACTACGGGGAGGTGAGGAAAGTCTCATATCCAGTACATCCGGATTCTCCCCTGCAGATGACTGGCGACATCGTCATCGATATGAATCTTCATAAGGACATTCCAGACTACCTTGCAATGCACGGGAACCGTGTTCACGTGTCTTACAAGGGACAAAGGCAGTGCTGCTGGTACTGCAAGAAAACGTCTCACGTGAGGAAGGACTGCCCTCTTTTTAAAAAATGTGGTGCGTGCAACCGCATAGTAAGCAAGTTCCATCATTGCCCGGTGAGAGCGTTTGCATCACCATCAGCTATTCCATCAATGCCAAAGCGAATGTTATCCCAGCAGCAAACCAAAATTTCATGGCCGGCCAAGCCACCAGTGCCACGCAGAGCTTTGCCACCTTCATCACCACCTCGGAGGACTCATACAACTCCATCTCCTCCGCCTCTTCCCTAGGAACAAAGGGAGGTGATGCCACCAACACGTCCACCTCTGCTTCCAACTCTACCTTTGGAGCCTAGGAGGGAGTTGCCCCCACCACCTCCTCCCACAATTCCAGTGATTCGAGAGAGTCCACCTATCCTCAGCCATCACACGATATATCGATGGTTGAATGCGAAGCTCCTGCAGATGACGACGTAGACGTTTCAGTAAGAACAGAATCCGTGTTCTCAGTGGAGGACTTTACTGCCCTTCCTCCTCCAGCGCAGACAATGATGTCTCAGCCAGCATGGATCATCGGTACGGGTCGTCACCATATGACATCTTCTGTTGGGATCTCACAGCCATCAGCGCCAGCGGGATCATCTTGCAAAGATAAAGAGTCCTCGCAAGAAGAAATCCAAATGGAGCTGTGGCAGAAGGGACGAAAGTGGTGCTACTTCCTTGTCCGAGCGAGACAGTTGCATGAGCTATAAGCGCAGCCCTGCTTCTTCATCAGGTCGCTTGTGAACTCCTAGGAGAAAAACGACAGAGCCCCGTGATACCTCTGGGAAGCCCAAGTCTCAATCGGACACAGGTAACAGTCCACTCGCTAAATATCCTCAATGAAGGTCATTTCCCTGAACATGCGTTCTGTTGGTTCCTCTTTCAAGCAATCGGTATTGTAATCGTTCATTGCCCTGTACAGGCCGGTCATTTTGTTACTTCCAGAAGTGAAGCTTTCCATTACACAACAGTGCTATGATCTACCAGGCCTTTGCAGTCAATACACTAATGGACAATTGTTTATAAACTCTTCGTCACCAAATGGGAAAGGGGTTGCTACCATCATTTTCAATCCCTCCATTTTGGTTTTGAACTGTGTGTATGACTGCGAATGCACGGCAATTTCATTGGACATTTCAACTTCTGGTGTCAAGTTCCTATTGCTTAATGTACACTCACTCACCAAAAGTCATGGCACTCCCCTCCAATCAGGTTCCCTGCTCGTAATGAGACAGATCCCACTTCTTCCATTCTCGGAATGCAGGTGCACAGGAGTCCTTGATATTACACAATCATTGTAAGCAAAACTAGCTGCAGAAATGGCAGCATACAGAGAGTTATCCGCATTTGAACAGGGATGATTGTTGGTGCCAGACGGATGGTTGCCTCAATATCAGATGTAGCCGACACCCTGCAAATTTCCCGCACAGCCATTGCAAGAGTCTGTCGAGAGTACACCCAAGGAGGGGTTACAACCCATGTCGGAGAGCGGACGGGCCGCCCACGCTTCATTGATGCCAGAGGTGTTCGCCGGGTCAACCAGTTTGCAACTGCTGACGGAAGGGAGACAGCGGGCCAATTCATCATGTGGTATAGCCAGGGATGTCCCACAACTGTGTCCTAGACGACAATTCGGTAAGCCTTGGCAGCGAATGTTTTTCTGCTCGATGAAGAAGAATACAAGGGAATGTTCGTTCATTTCGTCGAAAAACATCTTTATAATATGCCTCCCGCGCTTGCATCATGGTTAGAACTGAAAAGTAAAATCAAGCATTTTTTCCAAAAGATTGGTTTAGATGCTGCTAGACATCGACGTCGTCATCTTTTTATGTTATAGGAAATTTTGCGACTCCTCCAAGATTCCACGCTAAAGGAGACGTATGCTGATGAGATACGTCAGTTGAAGAGCGAGATCAATGCTCTAATGATCCGCAAGGCTGCTAGCGCAGCGCTCAGAGCCAAACTTACCTGTCTCAACAAAAAACGATGTCATTGCCTGGTGGTTGAAGATGGGGAAGTGAATTCTGACCACTACATCTTATCAGCCTTTCACACATATTTTTCATCATTCTTTAATAACCCAATCCCACCGTCAGATAACACGAAGCAGTGGATAGAGGCTCTAAAACCTTTTTCTGAAGATGCTGACCTGTCCACCTGTCCCTTTACTGAAGACGAAGTCAAGAAGTTCCTGTCAGCGGATGGCCGTCATCAGTCCAGCCCGTGTATGGATTCTATAATGCGACATAGAAACTTCTTGGGCCTTTACTGGTACAAGTGTTTAATTCGATTATTAATGACCCGTCTTCCATCACATCGGACTTCACCGTGGGGAAAATCATTCTACTCCCCAAAGTGCCGAATCCAGAGCTCGTTACCCAATGGAGGCCAATAATCCTCCTCAACACGGATTATAAGGTCTTCACTGGTGTATTTCAACAAAGACTTAAAATTTTTGCCGAGGACTTCATCGGCCCTGGACAATCCTGCTCCATTCCATCTCGCAGGATGTCCGATAATCTAATTACGATTCGGTGTGTGATGGAAGAGGCGTGTGTTCGTCATAAAACTCTTGCTGTTTTAAGCTTGACCAGGAATAGGCTTTCGAGAAAGTGAACCACGAGTTTCTCTTTGAAGTGTTTCGAGACTTTCGTCTTCGGACTTTTGCCACGATTATTTCTGTACTGTATGTTTCGGCCATGTCATGTGTGGCGATACTTGGCTCCATATCTACTACCTTCAAATTGTTTAAAGGTGTCAGGCAGGGGCGTCCTCTCTACCCCCTGCTGTACATCTTTTATTTGGAACCATTATTACAATTCTTAAATCGCCACCGAGATATTCGAGGATATGATTCACAGCCGCATCACATTCCTTGCGCATCTTTAAAAAAACGTTCAACCACTTTAGTATTTCGACGGGCAGTTCCATGAACCTTGTCAAGTCTACAGCTATTGCTATTGTGAATTGGACTAGGGACTATCTTAAAAATTTCCCAATATCATGATGTGGCCAAATTACGTGTGTTGGATTATGTGTTCTCCTTTCAACCAAATATGTACTTTATACACTGGCAACAAGTAATTGAAAAGTGCATCTGTGGCCTTGACCAAAACTTTCGGTTTTCAACATCGATGTTTGTCAAGGTAAGATACATTAAGACACATGTGCTTCCGGTTTTAACATCTAAGTGCCTATTCACCATGTCTTCATTTAAACCTTTCACGACACTTCGTGGAGCAATAGTGAACTGCGTCTAGGGGACGACTGCCTGCAACGTCATCCATTGATGGCAGCATTCCTTTTTATTCCCTTTGAGAGAGGGGGGGGTTATGCTTAACGACATTAAGCGATACCTTATTGGCGGCTTTGATTCGGGTATTCCTTTGCCCTCCCCCTTTATGGTGAGTTTTTTCTTTTTACACTTAAGATTTTTCTTCAAGGTGAATAGGTTCCCATTACACCTTCTATTACTATGTCATTACCTCCCTTGTTGCCAGTAGTAACGTATCAATTCCAACCAGACATTTATAAGACACTAGCAGACCCTCCAATGCTTCGCTATTGTTATATTGAGCGCCTTTTAAAAATCAACTAAGGTAAAAGTTCAGAGTAGTGTCCCCTAACAATCACGGAAGACATCGGGCAGCCCCGTCGCGTTTATGCTGTGAATTTATTATTTTAACATATCTACTTAATAAGTGAATGGTTTATCATATTATTGGGTTAATCTTCACTATCCGCACAATCGCAAATGCAAATCCCACTCTCGGCCCTGCGGGCCTCGCTGGTCACTGTTTTCCGTTACTCGAACGCCAGTCTCACTCTCGCGGGTCATTGTTTTCCGTTACTCGAACGCCTTTGACATTCTGTCTACGACGTCCCCCTCCGGGGGCAAATTACTGATATATACCCCAACCTATTTGGTTACAGGGAGTAGTTGGTTTCCCCGTGGCCAGTACTTATTTTATTTGTCATAGAAATTGGCGTGATTATTAGGGGACGCTACTCTGAACTTTTACCTCAACTAATGAAGCGCCATCTTTTCTACGAACTGTACTAAGCTGAGCATAACTCCAAAAAGTTTAAATTAAGATGTCTTTTTTTTTTCGTAAGCCCATATGTTGCCGCAAGCTACGCTCAACTTACCTGTGAAAACCCTATGAAAATTCGTCAAGTAGTTTTGGTTTGGTTTGGTTTGTTTGGTATTAACGTCCTTTTCAACTGCTATGGTCATTTCAGGACGGCGTTATAGGGGCCGCAAATTTTGCCTCGCAAGGGTTCTTTAACGTGCAGCCGGCAAACGACTACACGGGACCAACGGCTTTACTTCCCTTCCGAAGGAAGTGCGTGATCTCAGGATTTCCCCCTGAAAAATCCTCGTCGTCCTCGGCCGGGATCGAACCCGCGTCCTCGAGCATCAGAGGCGACCACGCAACCGCTGAGCCACCGAGGCCGATAAGTAGTTTTGGAGATTAGCGTGTTCAAAGGGACAAACAGACAAACAAAAATTTTTTAAAATGTTCTTATTGTGTTCTATTTCACTCCTCTCCAATCACCCCCCCTTTAGCTGAGTGAGTTTAACGCAGGGCTGGAGAGAAAAAGTGGAGAATAATGTTCACTTGTTCTGTATAGACCTTTTTCAGACGCGCATTTCGCCGCTAGATGGCAGAGCAGTGCTACTTCCGTCCGCCATTATGAGATGTTGACTTTTAGAGTTTCAGGCTAGAGAGTGTATGGGACAAGAATGATTTTGGCACTCGCAGGCAACCCCTTTTCTATTTCTAGTGTTTTTAGTGCTCAGATGGAAAAGCTAACAAGCAGGGTTCATTCTGTGCTTGGTAGTTGCTCAAATAGCTATTTTCGATTGCGACAACGGAAGAAACAAGTTTGTGTTGCTCACGCGCATTTACAATATGAAGACTGCCTTCGCTTGGTGTCCTTCTTTATTTTTGTTTCCCAAATATGATGCAGAAAAGCTGAAATGGATGAATGCAATTAAAAGAACAATTTTTATATATCTCAAGGAAGCCGTGTATTCGTATTATGTTTCCACAAATCAATTCTTACTCAACCGCAGTGCAGGATGCATGTAACCAGAGCTGAACAAGACTTGGGCTCAAAATGTCAGCTTTTAGTGTACTGGTCCGGATAACCAACTTTTTAGCGACGGATAATTAGGAATTTACATAAGAATTTATACAGAAAGTGTATGCTGCAAGTGCGTTAAAATTCCGTTAAGTTAATTATCTTTAATAGTTAATCTTCGCTATCCGCACATCACACGATGACTGACCATGCGACCAAGATAAGTGATTTTATTTTTTAATAATAACTAGGGGGTGGAGACCCCCCTCTAACGAACTGATGTATACCCCCTTTTCTATCTAGTCACAGTAAATGGCTAAGAAGTGATAGTTAAATTGATAAAAATTTCATATAGCTTGGTCGCATGATCAGTCATCGCGAGATGTGCGGAGAGTGAAGATATATTAACAAATCTGTATATTTCATCTGTATATTTCACATTTTCCATCCACTCTCGAATTCTCATAAAAATAGTTGCCATGACTTATGTCTCAATCCTCGTATTAAAAGAAATATATAATCTATAGTATACATATATTTTGTGTAAAACAAGTGCAATAAAGTTATACGAAAACTGTATGTTTACTGAAATATATATTTCTGCATCACCCTTAAATCTAACTGTTTAAATGAGCAAACATTTACCATTTTTGTATTTTAAATGAGTTTTTATCTTATCTGCGATTAAATCGGTCATTTTTGATCCAGAACAAAAGCTTAATCCAAACGCTTCGTGCCCAAGCTGAGGCAAGCTGAGTGCTCAAATCGCTCGATTCAACATCTCGTAATGGCGGCCAAGTCACGTGACCGCGCGAGCACAACTTCCGCTGAAAAAAGTTTTAATTTCACATTCAGAAACTGCAAAATTTCATCAAAATAAAATCCGAGTAACGCCGGGTATATTAGCTACTTCATAATAAATCGAAAAATAGTCCTGGATACTTTAATTAAATTTTAAATCAAGTAACAAAATCGATATTTTATGATCAATGTAAAAACTAAACTTTCAGCATGTCAGTTTTTTATGTTAATTTATGAAAACCAAAAAATAATCCGGAAAAAATCCGGAAAACAAAATATCGGAAAATTGGATCAAGATAATTAAAAAATGAACCAAACAGACATTTGATCTCGTCAATTGCTATCATCGTACCAAATTTGATTATTCTAGACCTCTTTTTACTTGCGAAATACTGCATTAGAGTTAGACGGCAAAAATACAAAACGGGGGGCCAATCTTTGACAGATCCCCTAGAACCTTCCCTCCGAATTTCGTTGCTTTATCTTTATTCTCCGCGAAGTTGCATACCAATATCAGAAAATTTTGTGAAACACCCCCGAAAATCGATTTTTATCAGTTTTCGCGCCCTTAAAATTCGAATATCGAAAATCGGGGAAACTATATTTTTGGAGCGGTAGCTAGAAACCTTCCTGCAAAATTTCGAAGCGACCGAACGTACAATTCCTTTCTGCCCCCCCTGGGTGGGCAGGGGATCCGAATTTCGAGAAACCCGGTCTTAGCACGCCCCTATGCTATCCATCTTATGACCTCACCCAGTTTCGAGTTGGTGGCTTCAGTAGATTTTGCTGTGCGTTAATGAGTCAGTCAACCAGCTTCTTTACACTGTATTGGTCGCCACGAAAAGCCCTTTTAGAAAATAAGATACATTGTATTCCCGCGCAAAGGACTTCCAGTTACTATTGATGCTGGTTAACGGAATAATCGCAAACGTCTTCATTAAACAAAGCCATCAACGACGTCACAGTTTCTAATGCTAGAAAAAATTCCATTCAGATAAAAACTAAAAGATACACTGCATTCCCACGCGACAGAGTTGCAGTCATTGTTGATGCTGCTTCACGGAACAATCGCAAAATTCTTCATTAAACAAAGCAAACGTCACAATGTTTTAAAGCTGGCAAAAATCCCATTCTGCTCCAGTTAAATTGAATTTTAAGAATAATCTACAATGTAAAGGAAGAAAGAAAAAATAAAATCCTTTCTTAGCGAGCACTCAGAAGCCAAGAGAAATATACTTGACAAATTTCAAGTTTGTTGGCTGCATAGTTCTGGAGATTTCGTGATGAGTGAGTCAGTCAGTGAGTGAGTGGTATTTAGATTTTATATACACGGTGATTCTATAAGAACGTGCCAAAATGAAAAGGCAGGTAAAGGGTGAAATTCTGAGCAAAAAAGTCTAGTGGCGTTTTTCGATCTGAGGCTCCGTTAAAAAGTTATAGCGCTTTAAAGTTAGGTATCAGTAAGGAATATCAATATCGGTATCGGCCAGGGTGATTTTAAAGTTCGTGCCAAAATGAAAAGGCAGGTAGGGGTGAAATCTTGAGCAAAAAAGTCTAGTCGCGATTTTAAGAAGCCCTTAAACGGTGCCAGAATTGCTGTCAACAGCAAGGGGATTGTCAAGGATTCAATTTACACCTTATAGGATAGGATTGTTTTGACTTTTGTTCAAGGACCCAAGAGCAAAAGTCTCTTTTAAAAAGTTATAGCGCTTTAAAGTTTTGTGACGTCACTTCCGGAAATCTATCTTGGTACAGACGCTGAGCAGCTCTACTATTCCCTAAAGTACGCCCATAAACGAGGTACATGTCTGCTAATTCGGCACTAGAGTAGTTATCCATAATACAAAAATGTATGGATGGATGAAGCAAAACTTGAAATTAAAGTATGTTAAAAAATATTTTTTGACTGAAACGGAAGTGAAGTCACGAAACTTTAAAGCGCTATAATTTTTTAACGGAGCCTGAGATCGAAAAACGCGACTAGACTTTTTTGCTCAGAATTTCACCCTATGCCTGCCTTTTCATTTTGGCACCTTTTAGAACCAACCTGTATATTGATTAAATCTCGATTTAGTGACTGTGTTACTGATGCTACGCCGTATTGATCCACAGGAATCACAAGGAAATTCTCCAACACTTTCGGTCGTGTGAAGAAAGTGGCCGGTCAGGTTCGTTCCTTTCTACTTCTGGAATGGTCACGGCTACGTCCGTGTTCGTTGAAGAAGCGCTTCGCAACATATAAGAGTTTATGTGAAGTCATCGGTGGAGACCGAACGTTCCATCTAACATTCCCATTGGCCTTCTAATTCCTCGCCGGTTGTAAACGGGCCTCGTTTTCGAGGCGTTTGTATAAGTTGCGCAGCCCTGTATGGGTTGTCAGTTACTTACCGCATGCGCACCTGGACGCCTTGACTTTGTAAAATTTAAGATTCAAAATTAGGCATTCGATGAGGCAACACCATCTGCCTTAGCTCCAACAGCAAAAGACGAGATCGAATGGTGGACAGCGACCAAAGGCGGCCACGACTCCGACGGTGACAGAACGAGTTCCAGCCCTCATAAAAGCAAACGAGGAACCAGAATTTTATCATGCCAGCCAGGGAGGGAAAGCAGAGGCCAGCCGTATGGCCATGATTGGGTATGAGTTGAATAGTATCAACGAACTCTCTATTCGATCTCAGGTCAACCAGCAAGTTCATCGAGCAACGACAGCCTCTTTCAATGACAGTATGTATTCCAATATCCAAGCTACGTCGCATGCCACGAACCCTCGACTGGTAAGGGACTTAAAATTTAAGTGCTGACCCCACAGACGATACACCAAAGGACTTTCAGCGGCAAGGATCGACCTCAGGAGAACAGGCGAGAGCTTCTGATATTAATTTTTCTCATATTCACAATTACGTGTTAATTTCTAATATCCAGAGGGGTGTCTCAGGTTCATTAGACAGCTCGAGGACCAAGACTGCCAAATTTGAAACGGAGCCGCTTCAAGGGGATCTTATCTTCATCGGACAAGAAAACTCCGAGGTGACAGCAGCTTTGTCGACTGCGAGTGAAGGCGAGTTTTCTGCTAGCAACATACGAGGACGGGAAGTCGGTGATCGAGCTCACCAGGACCCTAAGCCCATTCCGGATTGTGAAGAAGGCTCAGAGGAAAGAACCCCCTACAATCTGTGGGCGAGACTTCAGCCCAGCGGTGATTTCCGGTGCAGCAAATTTAGCAAGCGGCGACCACGCGGAGAGCTCTCGCTGCCTTGCGCTTGGCTTTTGCGGGTTCGTCGTTGGTGAAGAAAAGGGGCTTTTTCTTCTTGCCTTCCAGATAAGCTAGCTAAATTAATTGCTCATATTTTGTCTTGCAATGATTGTAAAATTTCTTGCTTTCACAGTTGAAGCCTGCCCAAGAGTCATTTAGAAACTCTAGCATGATTAAAGATATCATAACTTTCTATATTTCAGAAATAAGGCATTTAATGATAAAAACTGTTTCTCATATTTGATTTGCTTCTTTCTCCCATCAACAGTGCTTGGACGCCCGCTCCCAAACACGATTGGGTCATCGTGCTCAAGCTCAATGGTGACAGGATGCTACACCTGCGCCTTTCATAGAGGATCGAGCCTAACGTGCATCGAGGTCCGATGGACTTTCTTCTCAAGGCATTATCAAATTGTAAACAAGCCCTCCAATAAATATTCGAAATATATAAAGTTTAATTCAATGATTATTCATCGCCTCCTCCTTTCTCTGTAAACGACTAATGCCTATCTCTGGGTGGATGAAATTAAGTAATTATTTCATTGGTCATTTAAAAAATTCGTGACGGAGAAGGGAAGGTGCTTGGAGCAAGCCACGTGACGACACGGCAAGAGAACAGCAGGCTTCTACTGCAACCTTTGCTAATTGTGAATTTTTATGCATTTCTACCGCAGGATTCAAATGATAGACGTAACTCGTTTCGGAAACGTCAACTAAGGACGAGCTGCGAGGGTGAGGTGCTAAAAAGAAGGTTTTAATGCGAGAAGGCGGAACAGATACGAAGATAGAAGTTCGGCAGGGTGGTAAGAAAAAATAATATGGATCTTGAGGCATTAAAAAGTGTCCCCTTCCTGACGTTCAAAGGAAAAAAGGGAGAAGTAGAGGAAATTTTCTGAAAAAGTTCAAAGTAGTCATTAAATGCAAAAATTGTGTCAGACTACTTCCGGGGGCCATGCAAGGGGACGCATAATATTGGATAATGAAATACTGTCATGTGGCCGGCAACAGAGAACTCGTCAGCCGAGGGCTAATGTAGCAGACGACGCAAGTAGAACGCGTCATTTGACGAGAGCCACTACGAAAGCTGCCCATGAGAACAACGTGGTAAAGGACGAGAGGAGCACGAGAGGACGTCGAGAGAGGAGGAGAAGGAAAGGAAAGCGGGAGATTGCGGGGGTTAGAAGGAGGACACCGAAACAGACGGTTGTAGAGACATTCGAGTGCGGCCAGCGAGGCTATGAGCTACGGCAGGAGTTCGGAAAACGCAGCTTAGCGGAGGTTAAAGCAGCGGAGGACGACGAACCCGTTTACGTGGGAGGAGATACCACGACGGCGGCCGGTGAGCGACAGCTTAGCAGCGGAGGCCACAACCGATGGGAAAGCCTTCTTCAAGCCCGTGAACTTTTGGACGACGAGGATTGGCAGCAGTGTTTGGTGGCGGCAATTTTGCAGACCCTAGTAGAGAGCGGCTACGAGCTTCCGACGGCATATAGAGAGGCGAGCGAGGGAGACCCACCCGACGCCCCCGTCGCGAGCACGTCGACAGGTGCCGGAATCCCGTGCGGAGTAGCGGAAGGGGATTATCAACAGTGGCTACGGATCAATTACGGTAGGACTCTAATATTCCATACTGTTGCTACTTGGGCTCCGCGAAATCCCGTCCTTGGCATTACAGTTTTATTTCTGCATACGAAGTTTGCAGAGATAAATTACTTAGTAGAATCCATTTCTCCGGAAAAGCATGGACTCACGGAAAATTTCGCCATAGTGGGGGTTTCCCAGCACCCTCGGCACGTTCTTCCTGAACGGTTTAGGAGGGTTCATCGATAGCCATTTGGTGCCCTTTTCTATTTGTTAACACTGTGAAGGACGTATGTTAAAAAAAATATATATATATATATATATAAGCAAATAAGTTAAAGGATTTGCCATAATATTTTTTTTTGTGTGCGACGAGCTGAAGCATTTCCACGTGATTGGTGGAGGAATCCATCCCTAATCTCAAGAGAGGGATGAGCTTTATGTGTTTTGTGCTTCGTCAGTTTTCTTACTGATTTGGCGGTCCATCTTTCTTTGTGCGACAGAGCCTGGTGTCTTTAGTTATTAAGCTTAATGTGTGTGTGGTTTAATAATGGCCTATGTTTACCTTAACCGGTGAGAACGCCCATTGTGATTGTATCTCCGGTTTTGTTTTGTTTCCAAAGGCTTTTCGTCTTTTGTAAAGGTGCAGATTCCTCGAGTGAGCAAGGTCGTGACCTCAAGTGCAGGGTCAATCAGCGGAGTGTTTTGTTGTGCTTACTGTCACGTTATCTTGGTGCTTCTTATGTGCTACATTGTGTTTACCTTGTTGCAGCTCCACACCTTGTGAATTTGTGTGTGCGTTTCCGTCGCACCTACTTGTGTTTCCTGACCTTTTGAATTTCCTCGACACGAAGCTCTTTTCTATGTCAACCTGTGAGTTTGTGATAGTGTGTTGGCAAAGAGCAGTGAGTTATTTCTTAGTTGATTACGTGTGCCGTAAATCGCACGTTTATTTGTGTGGGCTACAGTGCGTCCTTAGAGTGTTTTCGACGTGCGTTCGTTGTGTGCTTCTGGCAGTGCCCTCATTCGTCAAGGGCAGATGCCCGTCGTTATCTTCTTGAGTTGGTGTGTTCCCGAGTGTCGACCGTGAGGCAGCAGTTGTACCTCTCGACTTTCTCATCATAGAAAGAATCGACTAGCGTTTTGGAATCCGAGCTACGCCAGCCATCGCCAGACGTTGTACTCATCGCAGGGTATCATTCACGTCACCGGCGCTGTAGTACAGCGATCGACTGGCATCTTCCAGACATGCTTTCATCAACTTCTATTTACATCGCGGACCAGCGTCCCCATCGCTGCATCGACTAGCGGCGAGGAGGATACTGCAAGACTTCGGTTCGACGTAGGTTCCACTTCAGCAATAGTTTACCTGGGGTATGCTATGCCGTCGAGTTAACCTCGCCTCGGCGCATATGCTACTTCCGCTTCCAAGATTTCCCAACTTTGCACCTACGATCGACTGGGACTCTTATATGCAGCTTCCCGCTATTCACCTGAGTTTTGAACTTTCTCATATCAGCCTTGTCAGTTTCAAATTGTGACCAGCCATAGCCGCAATTTAGAAACGAGGGCTTACCCATATCTGGCGTCGAGACCGTCATCATTGGTGTTTTTGTTTCTTCAGGGCGTCTTCGACCTTCCGGATGGGATCAGTGAATTTTACCCAATTAAAGACTTCCACTGCGTAAGAATATTCACCAATCAAGACGAACTCTTAATTCCGTGTAATTCATTCTTATTACACATCGACTTACCTTTAATCAATCTATTTAATAAAACCAATAAAAACTTTATTTATCAACCATTTTTTTGTACGTTCTCTCTTTTCTGTCATTAAATCATTCACTCTGCTATCCGTCCACATGACAAATACATAACGCAAAATCCGGCTATGCTCTGGAAGGGCTTCGAGGAGAAATTTCTCCTAGTGTACAAGAGGGGGCATATACAAATAAAGTTGAGAAGGGATATCTTGAACTTAAAAGTCAAGAGAGGTGACTTATAGGGGTGCCTTTTACAATTCCGTAGAGTGCTAGGAGGCATTTAAGAGGCGTCCGAGTTTGATAAATTACTCTGGCTCATCAAAGGGCTACCCCAGCACCTAAAAATTACTTTAGGAACGAAGAAGTTTCAAACTGTGATAGAAGCCATCAGCTATTTTGAAAAATGGCAACAGACACAGGATGATGTAACCAAAACAATGGAAGAAAGGGAAATTCCCATGGAACTTGATGCGGTAGGAACACAACCCAAGAAAATAAAAAAAAAGAAAATTAACTGTTTTAGATGTGGCTTAGAGGGGCACATGAGAAAATACTGCAAAGAGAAAATACCCAATCCAGAATCCAGGCCATCACAAGAAAACTTTACAGATAATAACTCCAGAAACCTAATAATAGTGAAGGGAAAATTAGCGAATGTAGAAGCTAAGGTGCTTATTGATACGGGCACCGAAGAGAATTTTACTGACAAGAAATTCGCAGAAAGATTCATGGCAGTTATTAAACCCGCCGGGAGAAAACGGCACGATTCACTGATTAATGGCCAGAAATGGGATATAATAGGTGAAACTGAAACAATAAAGTTTAATAGCGGAAAATATCGATACGTTTTATCGATACGAAGCTATGACGCAGTGTTCGGAATGCCATCGTTACGCAAGGAGCAACTCATTCTCCATTGGGCTTCCAAAAAATGCGCCGTGAACAAGACGAAGAAAAAACTGCACCTAATCAAGAGGACCAATCCGGAGGACGAAGTAGATGAGATCTCCGCGGTCGCATTTATGCATATTATGACTCGTCAGCCTGAAGTGCCCACATACGCTGTCTTCATGAGGAGGCAAGACAACGTTTATTGTCATAATTTTATAAATGTTGTTTCCGAAACACATCCACGATTTAAAAATTTGCTTTGCAGGTTCAAGGAGCTTTTTCCTGATGAGCTGCCACCTGTACTTCCATCCAAAAGAAGGCTCAACATGCGCTGAACTTAACGTCGAACGCCCGGCCAATAAACACTCTGTTACTCCAACTATCCCAGGTTGAAAAGGCTGAAATAGAACGCAGAATTGGTAAATTGTTAGATAAGAAATTGATAAGAGTATCAACTTCAGACTATGCATTCGCAGTTGTATTCGTAACAAAAAAAAGATGGGGGCCTCCGGATGTGCATTGATTTTAGGAAGGTGAATCAGTTCACTTGTGATAATCGGTATCTAGTGCCCATATCGATAGTTTAATCGATAAATTAGCTAATGCTAAGTTTTTTACCAAGCTGGACATTATGGATGCTTACCATCAGGTACTGTGAATAGAATTGTAATAAAGCGAGCTGTTCGAGGGCGAACTTTTAAAAAAGGGTTATTGAATTTTTATTTACTATAGAGACAGAAGAAGACAGAGAGAAACCAGATAAGAGGAAAAGGGTTTTTTCAAACCAAGCTTTTATAATGTTTTATTTAGTGGCAACAATAAAGCTTAATTTTGCAACAATAGACAATAGATACATTTAACTCTCGTCATAACGAATTGTCCAATTGTCACAACAATCAATTCGTAGTAATGAATTTGTACCATTAAAACTCGAACCAGTGAACCGATTTAAAAAATTTTTTCTTTAATATCAGGTTCATTAAATTGTCATCGATCCTGTGCATGTGTGTCAAGTTTCGGCTCCCTAGCTTGTCGGGAAGTTGGTTTAATATTGATTACAAGATTTCACTTAAACAAACTAACATTGCAAAGTTAATAAAAGCTTTTAATTAATAAAAAAGGGAACGATTACTAAAAAACAGTAACAACAAAACAACGGCATCAGCACCGCGTGTTTACTTAACAATAACAATAATAAATCTTAATGCTAGTTATCAACAAAGGTCTGAGAACATTTGAACAAAATAATTCTCAAGATGAATAAAGTAAATATTCACAAATTTCCCCCATTTGCTGAATTCGTTTTACATGCTTAGAAGGCATTTTCTTCTGCAAACCTTTAGTAAATAGATCAGCAATATTTTCTGTAGACGAAATGTAAGATAATGACATTAAGTCGTTTTCAATAAATTGATGTACAAAATGGTATGAAATATCAATAGGCTTAGTTTTTGTATTTTCCATTTCATTATTAGAAAACATAATAATTGACTTGTTATCACATAACAGTACAAAAGGTTTTGGGAAAAATTGACTTAATTGCAATTCAGAAATAAACATCGCAAACCATTTAACTTCTTTAGCTGCACTGGCCAAAGCAACATATCCGCTTCCAGAGTGGATGTTGTTACACATTTCTGTTTTGACGATTTCCAAATAATAGCGTTATTACCAATCATCACACATATCCCAGAAAAAGAATGACGGTTATCGATGTTAACCGCCCAATCGGCATCTGAGAAAAATCTTAAATTAATAGGACCCTTAGAATAACAAGGAATAATCAATAGTGCCCTGTAAATACCGAAGCACTTGCTTCGCTGCTGTCCAGTGTTTCTGCCCTGGATTGGAAGAAAATTGCGCCAGTTTATTAACTGTATGTAGAATATCAGGTCTGGTAGACAAAGCTAAAAACATTAACGAGCCCATAAGTTCCCGATAAGGAATTTTTTTTATATCTTCTATGTCACCGCATGTTATAGGGCAATCTTCGTGACAACACAAATCCTGGTTCCGATGGGGTAGCAGACGGTTTACAATCCCACATACCAAAACGTTCTAGAATAGACTTAATGTATGTGGATTGGTTGAGAAATAAATTACCATCAGTATCTTTAAATACTTTCATACCCCTCAAATATGTAATGTGACCTAGATCTCTAACTTCAAATTTATCATTCAACATTTTATAGAACCATTGAATCGTTGACTCCTTATCAGTAAAAATGGCAATATCATCAACATATATCATTACTATGGTTGACGTATTCAAACTATAAACACAAGTTGATGACAACAATCGTTTAAAACCAATTTGGATTAAAATTCATTAAGGGTTTAATGCCAATTATAACCCATAAATAAATTTTTGTAAACGGACAGCATTCCCATGACATTTTTCACAGCCTGGTGGAATGCTCATGTAAAGTTCCTCTTTAAGTTCACTGTTCAAGTAACCGCATTTTATGTCAAAATGACGAGTGTGCCAATTTAAAAGAACACTTAAATCTAGCAGAATACGAAAAACATATATATTGGCAACAAGTGCATAAGTTTTTTTTATAGTCTTTTGATTTTTGAGAAAAACCTTGCGCAACAAGTCGAGCTCGATAACGATAAACATTACTTGCAGCGTCTTTCTTAGCACGAAATACCCAATGACAACCTATGCATCTCTTGCCTGGTGGTAGGTCTACGACTGTCCAAGTACCAAGCTTGCGGTGACAGTCCAATTCTTCATTTAATGCTTCCTTCCATTTATGTGCTTGTGGAGAAGCTAGTGCATCTTCGTAAGTCTCGGGTTCTACGTTGAGCTGAATTGGTTCCTTGGGCTTACCAGCCCTTCCGTAGAGGTTTCGCACTATTTTGGATTTTCGTGGTCGACCTCTTTTGCGTCGTTCAATGGATTCCGTGGAAGTGACAACAGTATCGACCCGGCCATCATCTAGGACATTGCTACTGATGAACTGTCATCACTCTCTGATATGATTGGAGGTGATGTCTTCTCCGGAATGGTAGCGCCATCAGTAGGACGACTATTTTCGGAATAGTCTACCCATATGCGATTGAATCTAAATGGTTCTATCTCAACTTCTTGACTCCATTCAGATCCAAGTTTAGTTTCATCAAACTTCACGTGCTCTGTACAATGTCTTGGAGCTTCGGACACCATAGTTTATACCCCTTAGTCTGGGAGGAGTAACCGCCTAAAATGGCGGGATAAGCTCGATCATCAAGCTTCTTTCTCCATTCCGCCGGAATGTGTATATACGCCAAACAACTATAAGCCCGAAGATGTCGAAAACTTAGTTTTCTTTCGACCTATATGCCTTCTGGGATTTCATTTGTAATAGAATGTAAAACTCTGTTTCGTACATACGTCGCAACAGTAATGGCTTCAGCCCAAATTTTTTGTGGTAGTTTAACTGAATAAAGAGATGCTCATGCTAGATCAAGCAAAGTCCTATTGGTTCGTTGCGTGACTCCGTTCATCTGAGGAGTACTGATGTTTGTGCGTTTATGCATAATCCCCAGTTGCTTGAAGAGTTGGGATAGAGTTTGGTTACAATACTCCAAACCGTTGTTAGTTCGAAATCATTTGCATTTTTTCTCTTTACTTCGCTCAGACTTGGTGATGTATTTTTTTACACAATCAACTGCTTCTGCTTTATTTCTAATACAGTAGACAGTAATCTTCCTGGAAAAATCATCTACGTAGGTTATAAAATATCTAGAACCTCCATCTGATAATACTGGCATCGGTCCACAAACGTCGGAATGGGTCAGCTCTAAAATATCACTGGATTGTCTATTTCTGAGCCTATTACATGGAGCGATTTCAGAATCTTCACATACGCTAGTTGTTTGAATTTTGCCTTCTAAACCTTGTACAAGTTGTTATTTAGCCATTGCTTGAAGAGTCTGATAGTTGGCGTGGCATAAACGTTTATGCCATAACTCACTATCAACAACAGTTGTTTCTTGCACTTCACAGTACATAGCCGAGTTAACCACTGCATTACCTTGGACAAGGTAGAGGTTGTTTTCTATGTGAGCCTCGATAATTGTCTTATTGCGATGATCATTAGGAACATTTAAAAATTTTTTTTCGGTTTTTCTATATGAATTTTTACTGCTTTAATGTGTTAATTTTTACTGTATATTCCCATTCAGATATTGCAAACTTTCATCAAAAAAGAACCCGAGCTACGCCGGGTATATCAGCTAGTATTTTAATAAAAACCAGTGAGAATGTGTGATACGAACGATGTTAATGATTTAAAAAATCGTTACTGTATTCGCAAAGTCGGTCGTTCCGTCATCACTTGTTTCCATTTTTTTGATTTTGCCTTCATATTCTGATAGATAAGTAAAAGTTTTAACAGACATATATGAGGCGTTGAGCGCAATAGTGGCCCAACCAACAATAATGTTGAAAAAGAGTAACATGTGGAAATAACTTGCTGATAGATTGCTTTTTACAGTGCCATTGTGGCCCATCCATAGTTTGGTGTGCGAAATTCCATTTTGCATACATTTAGTTCGCTAAATTCCATTTTGCATACATAATAGGGAAGAATTCTGTGGATTTTCTCAGAACATATTTTTTTCGGCTTGGGCCACTTTTGCGCTCAACGCCTCATATGTCCTATCTCTTCTGGAACAGGGTCAAAATGACGGTTAATCAGTTTGATCGAAGGACCAAAATATAAAGAAATGAATAGTAGTATTCGGCATTAATGTATATAATAAATCCAAAGTGTAAATTTTTTTATCTAATTTTACGCTATTGGTTTTTTATCTAATCATTCCTCCTCTCTTATAAAGGGTGTGCCAAAAGAAGCGGGACGGTCGAACATTTCGCGAAATTTACATCGGATCGAAATACTGAAAAACACGTGTTCAATATTTTTCAAAAAGCTATCGAATGACACCAAACACAACCCCCAACCCCCATTCCCGGGGGTAATCTTTGAAATCTTAAATGGAAACCCCCATTTTTTATTGCAGATTCAGATTCTATGTGTAAAACTGTATTCAGTACCATAAAAATTTCCACCCCCACCCACCCCCCGGGGGTATAATTAAGAGGAAATCAATTTTTTCAATGAAAATATTTAAAACAATTAAAATAATTAACATACTCAATACAGTATTTTAAGGCAATATTGTAACATAGTTTAATATTGGATGGTTTTGTTATCATGGAAAATAAGATTTGTGAAAAAAATCTAACAATGATAGTACGTATTTTCATTTTACAAAATGCAAATATCATTGTTTAAATTAACATAATAAAATCCTTCAAATTACTCTTTCTTATTATTTCCGCTTGTAAACAAATTCTTTTCTTTATTAATATATACGTAAACAAAAAGTGGACTATTTTTGTTGTGATTTTTTGTGCTTCATCCATTTGGTAGGCACTTTTTAAATGACACATTAGTTCAACTGTTTAAGTTGATTCAAGCAGATGAACCTTCATCTGTAAAGAAAAATTTTACTTGAAAAAGTGTTTTTTCTTTCAGAGTGGCTCATCTTAATGAACAAGAAAGAATATCATTACTGATGATGGTAGGCTGGGGTGATAGGAAAAGGCCATACTCAGAAGCAAGAGATATTTTCAATGCTACTTTTCGAATTGGAATGGATCATATCTCCAAATCGACTGTGGAGAGAACGGTTAGAAGATTTGAAGCTACAGGCTCTGTGAAAGATCGAGCTAAATTAGGAAGACCAAAGTCAGCAACAAACGAAGAAGAAGCGTTGAATGTTTTATTATCATTTACGGAAAATCCTCACAGTAATCTTCGTAGAACTTCCCAAGCTCAAGAAATTGGTACATCTTCAGTCCGCAGGATTTTGAAAAGTAATAAATTGCATCCTTACAAAATGACATTTGTTCATGAGATAAATGAAGATGATCCCGACCGACGTTTAGAATTTTGTGAGGACATGATGCTTAGAATAGATCAAGATCCAGACTTTCTTTACAACATTGTATTCTCAGACGAAGCAGCATTTCAATTGAATGGTACTTGTAATCGGCATAATTGCAGGTATTGGGCAGACGAGAATCCTCATTGGATGCGAGAGAGCAAAATCCAATATCCACAGAAATTAAACGTTTGGGCTGGAATAATAAATAATCATTCGATTGGGCCATTCTTTATCGATGGTAATCTTACTGCTCAAAGGTATGAAAACATGCTTCGAAATGAAATAATTCCAGCAATAAGGGAGATGGCTGGCGATAACTTGGAGCACGTTTGGTTTCAGAAAAATGGTGCTGCATCTCATTACGACGGAATGTTCGTAATTATTTAGATGAACATTTTCCTGATCGTTGGATTGGACAAAGAGGTCCGATCGAATGGCCTGCCAGGTCACCAGATTTAACTCCACTTGATTTTTTTTCTTGTGGGGTTATTTAAAAAATCAAGTTTACGAAACGAAACCTCAAAATTTAGATGAATTGCGTCAGAGAATAATTGACGTAGCTGCCCAAATACCTGCAGAATACTTAAACAATTTCATCGAATCTGTTTACCATCGATTAGCTTACTGCCAGGAAGTAAACGGTGCACAATTTGAGCATTTACTACAATAAAGTTATTGGCGCCAATCGTGAGAGACAAGGGGACTCACCTGAAACAAGCACCCCGATAAGTGAGAGGCAAGGGGACTCATTAAAAACAAGCACCCCGAAGGGAACAAAAAACTACTACGTCCACGTCGTTGTTCCTGGGTTATGCCAAACGTAGTTTTTTACTAAAGTCAGATACAAAATCAACGAAAGACTTTAACCTCATATTAGCTATAGAAATACATTCACTTGCGAGAAAGAATTGTTTTTGCAATTAGAGCGCCATCAATCGGTCGACTGTCATACTGTATCATTAGATAGCCTTTTCAAAAATACTAATTTTGTGTTCCGAAGCGTATGTCCCGAGAAATTTGACTGTTTGCAGACTTCTGATCTGTATTTGTTTTTCTGCGACTACAGCGCCATCTATCGCGAATCAAACAAAATTTTCAGCTAAAACTTGTTCACTTTTTCACGTAGAATCCGAATCTGCAATAAAAAATGGGGGTTTCCATTTAAGATTTCAAAGTTGCCCCCCGCTCCACCCCCGGGGGTGGGGGTGGGGGGGGTTGTGTTTGGTGTCATTCGATAGATTTTTGAAAAATATTGAACACGTGTTTTTCTGTTTTTCGATCCGATGTATATTTCGCGAAAAAATTCGACCGTCCCGCTTATTTTGGCACAACATGTATATTAATGTATATTTTTATTTATTTATTTATTTATTTATTTATTTATTTATTTATTCCAATGTAAGAAACATACAAATATATAATAAGATGAATTTCCCATGAGCACATAGTAGTCGTATATTCGGAAAAGCATCAAAAGAAAGAAAAGAAATTAGTATATACGGTAACAACAATTAAAACTGATCAACATATAAAAACCATTAAAAACTAATTGTTTTTGATAGTCATAATCTAATTTTTAGGTTTATATCCAGATTTTCGTTGATCAGTACATAATTTTATTCATTTGGTAGATCATTAAACAATTTGATGGAAAACGAAAGAATGCTTTGGAATTTCAATTGGAATCGTCAGATTTTTAGAATATCTTAAATTATAATTAAAATGTCTGAAAATTGGCTGTTTCATTTTTGCATAATTACATGTATATTTTGCCAAATTAAAAAGATAAAATTGATGAAAATTCATTATTTGATTTTTACGAAAATCATTATTGTTAAAGATACAACGAGTCAGCATATTAAAAAGATTTATAATTGGTTTTAAATGAGTCACATAAGTTCCACCCCAAACTGGGATGAGATATTGTAATGTACTTAATAAGAAAACGTTATACTGTATATTAAAATCAGATTTTTAAAAGTTAAGACAGTTTTTATTGATCGAATTATAAAAGTTATAGATCTTAATCTAACAAATAAACTTCTTATATGGGAATCCCTTGATAAACGATAATCAATTGTAATACCCAAATATTTTGTGTGTTCGACATAAGTTAAGAGAGGACAATGACTACATTCATGATTATCATATATAATTAATTTTTTTGTTTTAATACATAGTAATCGTGCAATATATTCCCAAAACGGTCTGCCGAGAAATTGATAGCGATAAGGGAGATAAAAACGCCAAAAAAAAAACGAGTCCAAAATGCCAGTTTCACTGAAGAGCAAAGTTTACATTTAACAGCTGTAGATATTCTTCTGTATTAAGTTAATCACGGTGAAATTTACAGTAATGAATTTGTAGCAGTGTGACAGCGACTTTTTTACTTTTGACAGTCCTGTCAGAGACGATTTAAAAATAAAATTGAATTTACACTTTGCACTGTTGTGGCCACTGTCGTACGACGGGCTTTCGAATAAGATTATAAACAAGTAACATAGTTAACATTATTTCTCGGATGCTCGGATCGGTACGCAAGCTTTGACAGACGCGAATTTTGACGATCCGTAATAACTACACGAACTAGGGAAGAAAGCTAAACTCTCTGCTTTCAAATCTATCTTTCTCCCCATTCTCATCTCAGGTAATAAGATGAAAGAGTGCGATCGCGTGTGCTAGCGGCAGAAATAAGACTGCTGAGAGGCATGGTAGGTGTTACCTTACTACTCAGACTGCAGCACAATAAATCTGTAGGCGTTGAGCCGCTACTTAACCGCACTGAGAGTTCTCTGTTGCTTTGGTATGGCCACGTGATGCTACAAAGTACAGCACCAAATAAAGATACCTTAATCTATATATAATGCTCTGCTACAAACAGATGATAGTTGGCAGTTGTTCTTTTCCATTCTGGTAGTTATGTAAGATACCAAGGGGCTGGCCTAGAATCAGATGGCTAAACAACGTGGAAAATCTGAGTCCGTGTAGCTTGGGGACACGCGCCTGATAGCGGAAGATCACGAGTGCTGGAGATCCTCCATAGGGCTCCTGTCCCCGCAACCTTAAACGATAAGCAGTTTAGAAAAGTAAGTAAGAACAGATTCTTCAGCTATTTTGACAATATCGCTTTCATATTGACAGCAATTTTTCTATTATTAGCAGTCGGGTCAAGTACAGACGATATTTCTTAATTAAAATCGAATACTAAGATTCACCTACTGTGGCACCCGTCATACTAGTTTTTTGTATAAAGTTAAAATCATAATATTTTTCTACAAAACAATTCAGCAATAGACAATATATTTAGCAATTTCCCTCTACATTCCAGTACCATACATATTTTTTTTTAGTTACCACAAGCAAATTTGGGTTAGATTTAAAAAAAAAATCATGATAGATAACATATTCATCACACGGAACCCTCTCCACGCGAGTTCGATTCGCATTTGTCCATTTATTATCATTGGATTTCAATATATAGAGTCCGCCTAAAAATGTATACACACTTCAGCAAAAGAAAAAAGTGAAAATGGAAAGTAGAATTATTCTAAAAGTGACATGATAATTTCCATACATTAACTTCGATGAAAGTAAATTAGACCACACACAGATGTAAAAACTGATGACTTTTTTGTAGAACCAAATGTCCTATATAAAAGTGTAATACTAAATTCATACAGGCATCAAGCGATGAATTATAAGTCGTCTTTGACTTCAAAGTGATTAATATAAGCGTTGAGATAATTGAATACGGCGAATAGTTGCTCCTATGCATTTTCCTAGCAAACTCTTATCAAGTAATCTCATATGTCTAAGTGGCAGTTGTGGCCTTCTTTTCTCGGGATCGTCTTCATTCAATGCAGGTAAAAATTTAGGATGTAACTTTCGATTTTGCTGTTACGGAGAAAATTATAGATGTCATCTAGTATAGTGTGGACACATATTTTTTGCGGACTCTGTATTTGCTTAAAGAATACATTTGAAAGCTGCTTTCTTACCTATTGCCAACGATGGGTGTTTGAAAGTCAATTCCTTGGACGTAAATGATGAACTTGGTGAAATCATACCAGGTAAGGGCGTTTGCTTCTTTCACTTTAGTGAGAGGCGATTCGTAAGCGTAGGAGAACGGAGTTCCACGGAGTTTGTCCTTTTGATCAGAAGCCTGCATCCAGAACGACACCGTTGCGGCATACAAATCCTTGTCGCTTCGGATTTTCACGTAATTAACGATGGCAGCGTGATTGAATGTTAAATCGAAGTCGTTAGGCAATTCTGAAAACATAATTCAAAAAAAGCAATTTGCTTTGAACTGGAATAATAATTTTAAAGAGATTTAATCTTAAAGAATCGAGTTATACAGAGGGTGAGCAGGAATAAAGATGAACGATTGTGAAAATTTTTTTGTAATTTATTGGCACAAGATACCATGATAACACTACTCAGTTTATTTTGCCTGATTACTGTAGATTTGCCGACAACCTTTTACCCACGAATCCAAAACTTTATTAATAAGCTCCTGATGCATTTTCTTCCACTCATCAAAAAGATCTTTTTTAAGCCCATTTATATTTGTCATTTTGCGACCCCACCTTGTCTGTTTTAAATAACCCCAACAAAATAGTTCATGGCAGCTGCGTCTGATGATTGGGGATCCATTTGTCGGGTTAAATGTACTTCACTTTTCTTTTATCCAGGAATCAAGAGTTTTGTGGGCTGCATGAGCAGGGGCAGAATGTTGGAGAATGTGAACGGCTTCGGATTTAACTTTCGAGCATCGGTGTCAAAAAACGGTTTGATAATTTGTTTATATTAACTCCAGGCTTGATAATTCGCAAACGCGTTTTGCCAGTAACGAAATCATTGGCAGTCATTGGCAGTCACGTGAAATGTAAAAAACCCTTCTCTATCCCCTGCAGACTTTAAATAGAAACATGCCTCGTCGTTAGTAATAATGCTTTTCAAATTATTCAGAAGAAACCTGTACAATGATCTCTGGTATCTCTTCTCAATTTTGGCTGTTGAGATACCATGTACTTGATTTTTTTCTCATTACCAACATAAATGTATTCGAAATTTGATACCTAGGAAGGTTCAGCAGTCTTACCATACTTCTTTCTCTCGGCGGGTTAGCAGATTTTAGCATGTTCCTGAGATGTTTTAACTTATATTCACTCACCCCAATATAACGTCCAGCTTTACGTCTTCTCTTCATTGCTGGTATCGAAATTGCAGTGCTTTCTTTAACTTCTTTTCTCCCCTTGGATATTGTTCCTGCTGTCCCGTCTGATTTGAACGTTTTAGTTGACGAATTGTTTGTAAACTTGACCATTTCATTTGTAAAAGCTGCTGAACTTCGCCTTTTTGTATGGGGTCTAATTTTGGGAAAGGCATGTTTCCTTTACAACAATTTAATTTTCAGAAAACTTCACAGGAAGCGAATGTAGAGAGATTTCCATATTAGCCATCTTGAAATACTATGGTTCTCCTACCAAGACTTTTTAAAATCGTTGACCTTTATACCTGCCGACCCTCTGTACAGTGTCCGGAAAGTTACTGTGCAGTGGAAATCGTGGAGCGAAATTTGAAGTTATACTTTCGGCGGTGCAGTTTTCTCTTGAGATTGTTCTCGTATCTCTGTCCTTAGTTAAAACCCCACAAAATAAAAATCTATTTGGGCCTACCACTGAGAAGTGAAAAAATAAAATGTTGCAGGAAATTTTAATAACATTGCAGGTATTTCCACTGCCTAGTAAATTTTCGGACATTCAGTATTAAGATTGAACAAAATAATACGAGAATCATTGTTTTACAGAGATTCGTTCTAGCTTATGTGAACGAAAATGGAATGTTGTGTGCTTTTATTGAAACCCCATGCGTCAATATCTACTGTTCAACGTGTTGGTCCTGCATCTTGGCTATGGCACGACATCGGAGTTTCCACTGCAACAGTGCGCGCAGAAGGAAAGAGAGTGAAATGTTGTCCAATGCTTCATTGCAGGCTTTCTACAAAACGTATACAAGCCTCAGCAAAAGTATACGACGACTTGCATGAATTATATTTAGCAAATACTGTAGATCCAAAATGAAATAAACAGAACCGTTTACGTGAAAATACTTTTCAGGTCTCTCTAATCTGCAACTTGCAGCTATCAATAGTCAATGTATTTGAAAGAACAATGCAGACATACATAAGGAGATAGCGCATAAATATTTGACCACGTCCAATTCAACGCAACAGTTTTAGACCACCTCTAATTCAACGCAACAGTTTTAGACCACCTACAATTAATATTCAGTTGTGATTACCGCTTTTTGCCATGATTACCGCCCGGATACTGTCAGGCATTCGCTCAACAATTGTCTGCTTTTGATTTCATTCCAGCTTTTGATAATGGCTGCTTTCAGTTGATCTGCATTTCGAGTTTTTTCTGGAGACTTTTTCTTCACTAGGATTCGCAAATTCTTGATAACATTCAAATCGGGACTGTTTGGAACCAATTTAATCTCGGAATATTCTTCTCTTCTAATCATACCAAAGAAGAAAAACCAAACTCTTGTTTACAACAGTTAATTAAGCCGCATGCTAATTTCGGCTACCTTGTAGCCATAAATCAGCGGAATACAGAGCACGTGAGCCAAAAGGAAGTTTTATACAGCAGGACGACCAATCAGAAAATTAGAATAACAGTATTTATACTGTTATACTAATTTTTCTGATTGGTCGTCTTACTGTATAAATTATGCCTTTCGGCTCACGTTCTCTGTATTCCGCTGATTGATGACTACGAGGTAGCTGAAATGTGCATACGGCTTAATAAACTGTTGTGGACAAGAGGTTGGTTTTTCTTCATTGGTATTACGATTATCCACAGTTTCTGGATTTGGTTATTCTTCGTAATATGATGTTGCATTGCGACTTCTGTGACAGCTTGCATTATTATCTTGGAAAATGCAGAAGGTGTCACCGTATGTGTCTTCAATTGTTGGAATGAGAGAAGTTCTAGAATATCCTTGTAAAAATCTGAATTTACTCCTCTTTAAGGATACATATCCTGCCAACACCATAGCAACTCGCGGATCCCCATATCATTACCGGGGTAGGGATTTCACAAAAGAGCGCAGGCAATTGGATGAAACTTTTCGTAGAATCGGGAACCGACGTTGTCATCGTACCCACACGAATTCTGGATTCATCCGAAAAAAAATCACGTTCGACCATTCAGCCAGT